>VMDO01016131.1:0-48823 GCA_007922755.1 Pedetes capensis | reverse complement strand
AATAGTATTCCATTGTGTATATATACCATAGTTTTTTTATCCATTCTTCTGTTGAAGGGCACTTTGGTTGATTCCATATCTTTGCTATTGTGAAAAGCGCTGCATTGAACATGGAGATGCAGGTGTCTCTGTGGTATGATGACTCATCTCCCTTTGGGTAAATTCCCAATAGTGTTATAGCTGGGTCATATGGTAGATATATTTTTAGTTTTTTGAGGTACCTCCATATTGATTTCCATAGTGGTTGCACCAATTTACAGCTCCACCAACAATGTAAAAGTGTTCCCTTTTCCCCGCAACCTCGCCAGCATAAAATCATATTTTTAATCATGTATTTTCTTTATGATCCCTATTGTTATGTATGTGCACTAACTATATTATAGAACTCATATGTGGCCTAAGATAATTTCTCTTTACTCAATGTGGCCAGAAGGTTAGACACCCTTGCAAGGATTGGAGGAACTCCACTGATTCTCAGTTATTGCTCTGAGAAATAATTCTGCTTATATAGATTCTTGTCCCATCCTCTGGGTTGAGGTCCTGGAACCTATGTGGGATCATACACATATATATATATGTCGGTATATATGCACACACATGTATACAAACACACACAGAGCTCAAGATGTATATACATTTTGGCACAAATACTTTCCATTTTGTTGTTTTAAGAATGCATTGTGTATTTGTTCTGCTAACTCCTGTCTCATGTGCACAGTGTTTGGTAGACTTTAGTGGTGAGCGTGTATACGGTTCCAACACCATATCAGAAGAAGCACGACTTGTGGCTCTGAAAAGCTCCTCACATCTTCCCTTGTGCATATCACAAACAACAGTGTGTGTCCCAGACTTATCACAAATGCACACAATTGTTAGGCTTGTTGGAGATTATGTTAGATACTCATACCTCCATTGTTGTAATTCCAAAACATTTTTGAACTTCAAATACAATTTCAAAATATTCTTGCATGCCTTGAAAGACAACCATTCTTCCACCATTTTCTATGACTTTCCTGCCTGTCGCATGGGGCTTTAGCATTCATTGGTTAACACCATATTCTGAGCAAATGTCATGATATATGTTGCTACTATAATCCAATTCAACTTGGAAAAGTCATACATAGATAACATCTCTTAAAATGTGTATAAAATTTTGGCACCCCTGGTGTATGTGTGTGTATGTACACACATGTATATATGTTTATATATGTAAATATACAAACAGACATCTACATATATCCACATACATATGCACACACATTTATATTCACTGTCTGTGTTTTCTCTTCTTCCCTCTATTTGCTGTCAGTAACACAAGTGAAAACTGTTAAACCAAAATATAACAGTAGTTCTTCAGGTTAGGATCCATGGTCTAGCATTCTAGCCTGAAGTACACTGAAACCTGACTTAATAGTGATTTTGATGGTGAAAGGGACAATGCTAGATTAGAGGAATTTCTCCTTGACCTGTTGCAAGTCCCTCTCTTGCCTTTACAGAATCAAGCAAATGATCTCTACATTTTTTAACTTAGCATTGATTTTTATAGTCATGGCTGGATAATAGAAAGCTTGTTGTTGTTAGGTGCTGTCAAGTTGGTATCCAACTCATAGCAACCCTCTGTGCAATAGGGGAAACACTATTGTCAGTGCTTCTCTGCTGTTCATAGGGTTTTCAATGGCAGATTGATTTTTGGGAGGGGGTTGCCAGGTCCTTCTCCCAAGCCTACAGTAGCTGGTGTTCCCAGGTGGTCTCCCATCCAGGTACTAACCAGGCCTGACCCTGCTTAGCTTCTGAGATCTGACGGGATCTGATGCCACAGGGCTATGGCAGCAGGCACTAGAAAGCTTAGCCAGTTTAATTTATTCAGTACAACTCATTCTCAAGATTTCCTAAGGACCAAAAGTTACATGAAAGCATATTTTTATGCTCTCATAACTGGGTTTGAGCAAGTATTTGTTTTGTATACTGACCCAGCCATTTGGAGCCTTTGTTCTTCCTCTTTTCCTCTGTTGTTGTTGTTGTTAGGTGCCATCGAGTCGAGTCTGACTCATAGCGACCCTCAGAGGGTTTTCAATGGCTGACTGTTTCGGGATTGCCTCAGGAGTGGATTGCCACGTCCTTCTCCCATTTTTGTGGTGCTGGGAATCAAACTCAGGACATCAGAGACTGTAGAGCAGCGCTCTACCAACTGAGCTAAATCCCAGCCCCCTCTTTTCCTTTGGTTGTTGGTTGGTTGTTAGTGTCATCGAGTCGGTATCTGACTCATAGCGACCCTCATGGGGTTTTCAATGGCTGACTGTTTCGGGATTGTCTTGGGAGTGGATTGCCAGGCCCTTCTCCCATTTTTGCGGTGCTGGGAATTGAACTTGGGACCTCAGACACTGCAGCGCAGCACTCTACCAACTGAGCTAAATCCCAGCCCCTCTCTTTTCCTTACACATGCAAAATTGTAATAATGCTTGTTTTTTTTCTACAAAGAACTTTATTAAGAATAAAATGACTTAGAACTTTAAAAAAGACTAGATTGATTTTCATTGACTTTTCATTTGTTCATTGTATATATGTAATTAAATATTAAGTGGTACAAGGTTTAATAAAGTTTCTCTAATGAGGTGAGAATGTCTAACAGTCACTAAAATTGTACTTTATATAATGGGTATATGTGATCTCTATGTGCTATGTCTTATTTATTTATTTATTTATTTATTTTTGAGGTACTGGGGGTTGAACCCAGGGCCACACGCTTGTATGCTTTGCAAGTACTGTACTACTGAGGAGCATCCCCAGTTCATTTTCTTTTTTTTTACTTTTTGAGACAAGGTCTCACTTAATTACACAGACTGCCTCTGGTCTCAAACTGTGATCCTCCTGCCCTTGGCTCCCGAGTCGCTGGGATTACAGGTGTGGGCCACGGCACGGAGCGTGTGCTATGTCTTATAATTGTACATGAGGTTACAGTTATCTCAATTATCTCAAAAATAAGTTAAGAATTATATGAAGGCTTTAGTGCATCACGTGTATTCTCTCGTTTTGTTCTACCAAAAACTCACTGAGGCAAGTATTATTCCTTTTTTTTTTTTTTTTTTTTTCATGTGGCACTCGGGGTTGAGCCCAGAGACTCGTGCTTGCGTGCTTTGCAAGTGCTGGACTACTGAGCTGCACCCTCAGCACATTTTTTTTTTTAACTTTTTTTGAGACAAGACCTCGCTTAATTACGCAGACTGCCTCTGGTCTCGACTTGCGATCCTCCTGCCTCCGCCTCCCCAGCTCTGGGATTACAGGCATGCACCACTGAGTCTGGCTGGGCAGCACTATTCTTATTTCCAGTTTACAGGTGGAAAAACAGAGGTACAGAGAGCTTAAGAGTTACTTCCATGTTCTTATGGTTAGAAAATGGCGGAACTGGGTGTCAGGCACAGTGGTGCACAAATGTAATCCCAACGATTTGGGATGCAGGAGAATCCCGAGTTCTAGGATAGAGGCAGCCTCCTTAACTTGGTGAGATCCTGACTCAACATAAAAAATAAAAGGAGCTGTGCCCCAGGGGTAGAGCACTTGAAAGTGTGGGCAAGGCCTTGGGTTTAGCCTTCTAGCACTGGGGAAGGATAAGAAGAAAAAAAGGCAGATGTGGGATTTAGTTTCAAGCAGTCTGACTCTGGAGTCTCTCCTCTTAAATACCTATAATTTGGGTAGCGTAGACCAGATCTAAAATCCTGTAGTTGATAATAAAAATCAACACTCCTCAGCACATATTTTATATTCATACCATATAGTACATACTCTATCATGTTACAGACACCCTTATGATATATATTTTTAAGTTATTAAAAGAAGATGGTTACTAACAATAGTCTGTAAAGCCTTGTGCACTCTGTAAAGGAAATTTGAAATTTTGGTGTAAAATTTCTTATGCCTTTACCGCTTCATTGGAGCTTAGTATTTCCAGGAACCAGTAAGACATTCTGACATTGTTACATGAAATAATAGGCAAATGGCCCAGAAATTAGATGTTGCAGTAATTTCCACAATTCTATTTTTAAAAACTCTTCAACTTTAGAACTCTGGGAAAAGATGGAATAAAGATCTTAATTCTTTGAACCAGAATGTATACAGAACAATTAGGGTGGTGGGGAGGGGAGGAGTAAAATAGTTTAAAAATTGGAAGAAGCTTTGTGTACTGTTTATCATTTATGACATTCTGAAGGAATATTACTTTGGGGGGTTTCACAGCACTTTTATTACCTGGGACAAGGCAGATAAAATTCATTTAAAAAGTATTTGTCCTTTTTACTTTGGGCCATATAATCCATTTAAAAGTGACAATATTTAATGTGACTGATCTATAAAGTGCCAGAAGAAAAATCATGTATTTACTACTCAGCTTAAAAAAATACAGTGATGCCGGGCGCAGTGGCTCACACCTGTAATCCCAGCAACTGGAGAGGCAGAGGCAGGAGGATTGCAAATTTGAGACCAGAGGCAGTCTGACACATAATTTAGTGAGTCCTTGTCTCAAAAATTTTTTAAAAAGCAAATAATAATAATAATAATAATAATAATAATAATAATAAAAGGGATGAGAGTACTGCTCAGTGGTACAGCACTTGCAAATCATGCAAGCATGGGACTATGGGTTCTATTCCCCATTACTGCAATAAACAAAACAAAAACAAAACAAGAAGAAAAATACAGTGATATCTTTTAAATTTCTGATGTATTGCTCCTTAATCCTTCCACTCCAAGGAGATTTTGTCATTACACTAATTTCCATGGTTAAGCTTTATATGTGTTGTGCTATTGTATGTAAAGTTGTAAATTTTTTTTCAGTCAGTATATCTTTGAAATGTCTGTAGCCACAGCTGCATCTGATCCCACTTGATCTCAGAAGCTAAGCAGAGTTGGCCTGGTTAGTCCTTGGATAGGAGACCTGGGAATACCAGGTTCTACTTGTGAGGGAGAAGGACCTGGCAATCCACTCTTGAAACAATCTGCCATTGAAAACCCTATAAATAGCAGAGAAGCACTGACAGTAGTGTCAGACATGGCACAGTGTCAGAGTTTGTTTCATTCTGTTCCACTATGAGTCAGGCCTGACTCTGCAGCACCTAATAACAACAACATACATTTGAAATTCATCCATACTCACACAGAGAAGTTTTGCTTATAATTTCATTGCTGTAGGGTGTCTGTAGTATGGCTTACTGATCCTGATTCATCCTTTTTCCTCTGCAAAGAAATTTAAACTATATATAAATTTTTCTGTTTTGTCTTATTTTTGAGCATTTGTATTTTGTTGCAGCACATGAACAAGAAAATAAGCATAGGAGGAGATGTGCTAGAGTAAATATTTATTGAGGTAAACATTTTCATCAAATATAAGATAATGCCAAAATGTTTTATAAATTCAGTGCACTGGCTCCCATTGCCTATATAGATTTTTTTTCTTATTTTTTTATTGTAGTAAAATATATGTAACGTAAAACATAATTTTTAAGTGTACGGTTCTGGGGCATCAAGCACAACTCTGTTATGAAACCACCTCTACCATCCATCTCTATAACTTTTCTGTTTTCTTCAAGTAGCCATCTGTACCTCTTAAATACCAATTCTTCATTCTACCCTGAGCTCCTGGCAACCATTGTTCTATTTTTTGTGTCTATGGATTTGGCTTTTCTAACTACCTTATGGGGCTGGGATTTAGCTCAGTTGGTAGAGTGCCGCTTTGCAGTCTGTGAGGTCCCAAATTCGATTCCCAGCACCATAAAAACGGGAGGACATGACAACCCACTCCCGAGGCAATCCCAAAACAATCAGCCATTGAAAACCCTATAAAGGTCGCTATGAGTCGGACACGACTCGACAGCACCTAACAACAACAACAACAACAACAACAACAACAACTACTACTACCTTATATAAGTGGAACCATACAATATTTACATTTTTGCATATGGCTTATTTCACTTAGCATGATATCTTTAAGTTTCACTCATGTTTTGTATGTCAGAATTTCCTCTTTAAAGGCTGAATAATATTCCTGTGTGTATATACCACACTTTGTTTATTCATTTATTTGTTAATGTTTCAGGATTATCTTGTATTTTCTCTGTCTAGCTCTGGAATCAACCATTTCATGAGGAAGTTTTGGTTCTCTTTATTGGGAATGGTATTAGAAAGATCTAGGGACTAGTTATGCTTGTTATTAATGGTGTATTACTGTTTATAGACCCACTCTGTATACAGAGCTAGGACATATTATGTTTATTAACATGCATATATGCACATTTACATTTATTTTTAAACCAATTCATCTGTATATCTATTAATATCCACAAGGTCACACTACTTCCTATGATTCTAGTATAGTATTGTGGGGTTAATTGTAGTTTTCTCTCTCTCTCCTTCTTTACAGTTTTTTTCCCTGAGAATGAGAAACCTGGCTTTATAATATAACTTTTTAATCATCACATATGTATAATTTCTAATTTACTGACATGCACCCCCATAAAAAACAAAATTACTAGGTAGGGTATAGTATTTGCGTACTTAAATACTTTTCACATCAAACCATAACATCCTGACTAGACCAAAAATAATCCCCCAAGCCCTCTTAATCATTGTTAATATTCAATATTGTATATTCTTATTTGTCTTATCATTTTTTAAAGGTTTTTTTTGTTTCTGTCAAAATTTAAATAAGATTCCTGCCCCTCTTAAAATTTAGTTGTATGAGCTAATAAATACTTTGTCTACATTAGTTTTGGGTGGGGTTTAGCTCAGTTGGTAGAATGCAACTCCTTGATGTCTGAGGCCCTGGGTTCAATCCTTAGCATCGCAAAAACAAAACAGGAGAAAGATGTGGCAGTCCACTCCTGAAACAATTCCCAAACAGCCATTGGAAACCCTGTATGGGTCTCTGTGAGTCAGACAGGACTCCACAGCACCTAACAACAAGAACACATTAATTAGTTTGCACTTCTGTCATTTGTAACCAAGCTGTCCTGGGAGAAGCAGTGTGATGGGTCAGTCATTTCTGCCATTCTACAGGGAACAATAGGAGGAACCTCTTCTGTCTTAAGAAAATTATCTCAGAAAAGGAATATCACATATAGTCAGAATATGCATATAAGAACTCCAAATTATGCAAGAACACTCACTACATTATAATATCTAGTTATTTCTATGATATCAAATCATAAGAAACGCAAGTCCTGATAACCTCATTCTTCACTGTAACTTACAAACACACAAAAGTTCCACAATGAACTCATATCGAGTCATCAGTATCTAGTAGCTAATCACCTTGCTGTGGATTCACCATTCATTTCCCAATTTGACAATATGTAACAGTGATGTGGTATAATTTTCATTTCAAGCTATACAACAGAAATGATATTACATGTAATGGCTGAATGGCTTCCATGTTACAATTAGAGATATCCTAAGTAATGAGGATATCTCTAGACGTGACAAATTATCCTTAAAAAACAAAATTACAGGATACTCAAAAAGACCCAGCATTTAAAAAGCTTACCAACAAGGCATCCTTGAAATGAATGTGGAGTATGCTTAGCTAATCTTTACTAAGCTGTTTGAATTGAGGTTGTAGTTTCTTTTGGTCGGAGTGTTCTTTAGCAATCCTAGTGTTCAGAGATCAAGAGTGAAGAACTACTGTGAGATAATAATTAAGATAGATTAATAGTTATTATCCAATCATTTTTACACTTTAAAGTCTTTAATAAAGACTTTGTATTTAATCCCAGTAAATTTTAGTTCCCTGACACTGACAAATTTTAAGAACAAATTTCTGTTTAAAGTGATTTTTGAAAACCATTTTTCTTGTGGGTAGATTCTTTTTCCTGTAGATTTCACTAGACAAGAATTTTGGTTGTCATTTTTAAAAAATTTGCTTTTTAAGCTATTTCAGCTTATTCAACTTTTTCTAAAGCAGATGCAGCTTTTCTTTTCATTTCTGCTGCTATTGGTTATGAAACTGAACATTTCTGGCACTTGATTAATTAAATTGTAAATTGTAGCCCAGACTACTTTGTTTTCTTACCAGACTCCTATGCAAAACATATGGTATGACCTTAGTCATATTCCCAAGTTTGAAATTTGGAAACATTTTAGAGAAGAAGATGGTCTTCTATGAAAGGAGAAAGCTTTTGTAATGCTGAGTTCACAGCCTAATTGAAGCATGTCAACAACTCCTTTTGTCCATTTTGATTACATCCCAAGACCTAATGGATCAAATCCAGAGTCATGGGTCGTTTTTATCATGGCCTTAGTAAGTTTTCCCAAGTATTTTCCATGCAAATCCTCACCTAACTTACACCTCTATCAAGATCTGGCTTTCATTCTTCTATGGACTCAAGAGCCTTGGTGATCACTGCTGACCTTTTGCTGTTTCCTGCTCTCCCTTTGCTGCCAGGTGCACTCGTACATACTCTGTGAATCTGCCCCTGCTCTGGTCTCGTCTTCTGAGCTCCCACTTCACACTGCATTGACTTAAATGCAACCTGTCATATAGTTCTGAAATTATATGCCTGCTCCACTAATGTATTATTCCTTAGTGTGGACCTTCACACTTGGTATGCAGACTCAGGGGCCTCAACTATGACATATGCAAGCTCTAAGAGAGAGAGACCATGGATTTACATTTCTAATAAATATTCCCAAGATTTCTTGTGTATGCTAATATTTGAACATGGCTCATCCAAGTGAGTGCTTTAAAGATGGGGCCAGTTTTTAATTGTATTTATATCTCCTGGTGCCTCACACTTATGAGGGGATCAATAAATGCTTGTCAAATAAGTATTAAACAAGATATGGAGCCCCATACTATGACAAAGAGATAATCATTGTGTGCAGCCTGCTTGCCATTAGCCACTTACATTTGGTCTTGAGTTAAGGGTGTTGTTCCTTGGTACTCAGAGTATATTTTACAAACCAGCAACATGAGCATCACCCAGACATGCAGAAACTTGGGCCTTACTCTGAACCTACTATATCCAAATCTGTGTTGTGACAAGAATCCTAGTGATATGTATACACATTAAATTTGAAAGGTATTGGCTTAGATGGCCAGTTATAGGTCTCTCTTGGAGTGCAGTGGGTAAGATTTTACTCCATTAGTCAAGAATGGACTCTGAGAACATGAAACTTGAAGAACTGAAGGATGTGCTTTGAAAGGTTGAGTCCTTTGAGGGGAAGATAATGGAAATGGAATATTAAGTAAATGAGGATATGCTGTGGAAGAAGCATGTATGGATAAGATTACCTGATATCTTTGTTTTGGTATGCGCTGCGGTATGGTACTTTGGAGAAATTTCTTCCCTCCATCTGTTCCTCCAGGTTTTGTCACAATGATCTGTGCATTTTGTTCTTTTAATGTTGTACAGTGAGCCAACTAAGAGCACTTATAGGCTAAATAAAGTGAGCTAAGATTTAAAGTATAAAGTAAGTACCTTTATGTAAAACCCAAATATTATTTAACTCAGTAGGAATTAGATTTACTGGAGTTTGAGACTTGTGTATACAGGTCTGCGACATATTGGTTTAACATTAGAAAATATTTCTAGTTTCTTTAAGTCCAATCATTATGCCTCCATGAGTAATTAAAATTATTAATGACTTCCATAGGGTTTCCTCTTAATTAAATCTACTTGCAAATGCTAAGTAAAAAATGTTCTCCAACTCTTTCCATTTTCCCTCCTTTTGATTGTTGTTGTTAGGTGCAGTCAAGTTGGTATCTGACTCACAGGGACCCTCATAGGGTTTTCAATGGCTGACTGTTTTGGGATTGCCTTGGGAGTGGATTGCCAGGCCCTTCTCCCTCCTTTTGATAATGCTCCTCTTATTTTTGTCCCAGTCTTATCCCTGCCATGTGAAGAGATAATAGTTTCTTTCCTCTCTTTGGGTGTCATTTTAGCCACTGTGGGAGTCCGGTAGAATTGTTGGAGCACACGGAGAAAGGAACAATGGTTTAGGGGCAAGAGAATGAGCTTTCCAGTGGAAACTGAAAGTAATGATGAAAAATTGAAATAGGTATACTATTATAACATGAGCAATGAGAACTGCAGTAATCTATCAGCTGAGGGCAAATGGACAGGTAGCCAGAGATCCAAACTTGGAACCAGAGAAAGGATTTGAGTGACTGTGGGCATCTGGGGAGATAGCTGGGGTGGTGACGTGGCAGAGTTGGCATGTTTCTCAAATCAGAGGAGTCACTGTGGCACAGATGTGGTTGATTGTACCTTTGTCAATCACTGTCAACCACAGACACAGGTTCAGCTCATGGTTAGTTCTCAGTTTGTATGATCCATGATTGACACTTGTAATTAGAGCTGTGCTGAATCATCTTAGACCAAATTTGCCTATATTGGATATCTTTTAATATTATATGAATGTTCTAATTGTCACTCTTAAGTTTCAAGAAATAGTCTCACACACTAGTTTAAGGTATGCTGTTGTAATAATACATGGAAATTTCAGGGAATCTGAGGGCACAGAGCAGACATGTGAAAAGCAAGCAGAAAGGAGAACACTATCGGGACTTGGAGCCATTCCTTCAGGATTTGTATGGTATTATCCATCTGTTTGTTAGGATGGGAAGTGGGAACTACATTTCTCATTTTGTTCCTCTTTTTTCCCCCCTTTGCTTAGTGTTCACTGCTTACTGACCTTGCACATGGACTCCATCCTCAGTATTCTCAAAACTTATTAGGTTTAATCCCCACTGTTGACTGGCAATAGCCTGTTGGGTTTTGGGTCAAATTCAAAGGAGAATGAGAGTACCAGTTTTCTTTAGTTCATTTCTATAAGTCAAACCAAACAAGTTCATGGCTACCTTTGAGAAATGTGCATCCCTGGTCAGTTAGCTCTATTGAATTTTGGGTAAGTCATATGACGTGTAAAGCTACTTCCTTCGGAGACTGCAGATGAATCAGGTAATAAGATAGATATGCATCATTTGCATCTTGATCATGATTATTCATATTTAGCTAACTAACATTTGTACAGCTCTCTTTTCAAGGTTCATTTGGAGGGATTTACAACCATGAATAAAACATACCTTGGAAAAATTTATAATCCAGTGGAGAGACAATAGTTAATTAACCAAAACAGTTTATTTTCTAACAGCTTTAAAAATAGAGTCTATTTAAAGTTGTAATTTATGATACTGTTGAACTTCATTCTTAATATCTGGCTTCACTTTGTAAAGACATGCTTCTAATGAAACTTTTCAAAAGCATATCATGTGTATTACTTCAGTTGAAAGTATTCTGTTATAATAGTTATAATGGAGCAATTATTTCACAGCAAGAAGAGCTAATGGAGAATATTTGTAGACTGGGGGATGTTTTTAAAGTCTACTGGATTAGAAAACAGTGGAGGAATTAGGGCCAAGTGTCTTCAAATGCTTGTCTGTTCATTTTTGAAATTAAAGCTGATACTCAAGTAGACAGAAAATATGAGTGATGAAAATCTTTGATCATCTTATTAGTGGATATCTTTAAAGTGTAAATTAACTGCTAATTTAATTCACTGCAATCCTATGTGAAGTAGTGTGTTTTGACTTAAAAACTTGTAATTTGATAAAAATATGCAGATTTTAATGCCATAACCTTTTGATTATTTTGTTTTGAATTTTCATATAGTTTTTGCATGTTATCCAACTTTTTTCATTAAGATTTGTATTCATTATTTTCAATGACACTAAAATAATAACTAAAGAGAAACCAGAAGTAGCATTACTAATGTAGTTGGCTTTTTTGATAACTATGAATTTCAAAATGATATATATGTTAATTTTAATGTGCTTTGGGGTTAAATAAATATCTTAACTTTTGATAGGGTGTAGGTTAGGTTACTGGAAACAAGTACCTAACTAAAACTTTGTTCTGAGTATGTACAAACAATAAGTAACTAAACTATTCAAAAATGATTCTGTAGTCATCAATAAATCCCAGGAAAAAGGTGTCCACTCAGATTCTCCCTCCTTGCGCCTTTTGTGGGTGTGTGTTAGAATAGGATTTGTATTTGTTTTTAATATTTTCCTGTTGAGACTACTTCTCTTTTTTTGAGGGTTCTTTGTTAATATCTGCAAGAATGTATCAATGTGGTTATCTAGATGGATTAATTGGTGTTTGGATTAATTATGCTAATTTAATAATAATGCACACTTCATTCTTAAAATTTTAAAGTAGGGTGAGTCAGCCACAAAAAAAACATACATTAAGTAGTATTTCTTTTTTTGAATCAAATAGTAACTAAAAGAAGGCATACTGGGTCCATTATCATCTGGGGATTCCTAATGTTCTTACTGGTCTACCATGTAACTTTCACAGACATGACCATAAAATATGTGTGTGTGTGTGTGTGTGTGTGTGTGTGTGTGTGTGATCTGTACAAATTTGAGCAGTAGGATGGTATAAGATCTTTTAAATTTTAGATGTGACAAAATAACCTCTCATGGTTTGAATGTAAAATGTTCCCAAAAGGCTATGTGCTATAATATTCGGTCTCTAGCTGGTAATACATCTTTGTGGAGGTCATGGAACCTTGGGAGGCAGGTCTTGGTTTTACCAAAGTAGGTCCATGGGAGTGGGCATTTGGAAGTTTTTACTCTGGACCCAGATCCACGTCTCTCTCTTGTCTCTTCCCCGTGATTCTGTGAGGATTCTGCCATGGGCTGTGCCTCTGCTGCCTTCATTATCTTCTAATTGTAAACTTATAAGAAAACTACTCTTCCATGAGCTTGTTTCAGTTGTTTTTCTATTACAGTGATGACAGGTTAATAACATATGGCCCAAACAAAAATGGTGGAATTAAAGTGAAAACTATACATTCACATATGTATATTCAAATGGTAATTGAAATTATCAGAGAAAAGGATACCATTAAACAACTTGCATTATAATATGGAAAAGGAATTGAATAGTTCATGGTTAACTCTAAGGAGGATGAATTGGGGTCTTTTTTCATTGAGATTTTAAAGCAGAAGACAAAAGCAAAAGGAAAAAGTTAAACTTGAAAAACTCACTGTCTAATGCTGATCACAAAAACCTACTGTCGGTAGACAATACGTATAGGAACCTCAACTAGATTCCAAGTGACTCAGAGCCAACCAATAAGGTATTTCAGAGGTACCTATAGTATTAGGTTATGTGTTCACCTGCTTTCATAGTGGTCAAGTAACAGTGATTTAAACAAGAAAGTATTTATTTTTGTTTTATTTATTTATTTATTTATTTATTTATTTATTGTTTTATTTATTTATTTTTATAATATAGATGTCTGAGCTGAGGGTGATTTTTGGAAGTGAAAGCCAGGCATCTATTTCAGAGTTTTTTTTTAAATCACTCTACTATGCTTTAGTAGTGATTATTAACCCTGAATATGTATTAAATTCATAGCAAGGGGAGTTTTAAAAAAACAGACTCTTGGCCTCCCACCCAGAATAAATTATAATCTTTAGAATCAATACCACCTCTGGCATACCTGCTGAATCAGAATCTCTGATTATGACTGCCCTGAGATCTTACCTAGCTGTAGAGGAGGTGAGGAAAATAGTCTCAACCTGCGGGCAAGTATACAGCTAGAGCTTTGTTGGTTTTATTAGTATGAAGAAGGCAGAACAGGTAACAGTTTTCTAACAGGTAACAGTTTTCTAACAGGTAACAGTTTTCTAACAGCAATGTGACTTTGAACCACTGCTATAGTTTGGATATTCAATGTCCCCCAGTAGTCTGTGTGTTGAAGTCTTAGTTCTCAGGGTGGAGCTACAGGGACATAGTGGAAACTTTAGGAAGCAAGGCCTTGTGGGTAGTCCTTAGGTCACTGGGGACATGCCCTTAGTGGGGATTGTGGGGCCCCAGTCTCCTCCTCCTTTGCTCTTCTGATTCTGATTGCTCCTGAGGTGAGCAATTTTGTGCCATAACAGGTTCTTTCCAAGATGTGCCACCCTCACCAGAGGCCCATGTTAGTGGGTCCACTCAATTTTGTTCTGGAACCTCCACAACCATGAGTCAAAATGAACCTTTTTCCTGTATACATTAATTGTCTTAGGTAGTTCATTGTGGTGATAGAAATCTAACACTCAATAAAAAGAATGACTTAAGGTAAATTGGTAGTCAAGAAAAGACTCTGATGGAGTATGAAACTAGTTAGCATAAATGAAATTGGAAATACCTATGGGAAGCACATAACTAAAGCCTATAAGAGTCAAAGAGGTAACTGAAGCTATTAAAAAGTGCCTGGTGTTCCAGAGACTGGAAACACTCTCTTAGAGGAATAACTCTCTTAATCATTGCCACATAGGAAAATATACTAAGTTTTTATATATCTGGTTAGGAAGCTACATCTTCATCAAAATGTGAGCCAAAGATAACATGAGCTTAAGTTGAGTATGTGCCATTCATTTATGAATTCTGACCTCAGTGTTATGCCACAGTATTTAGAATGCAGAGAGTATTTTTCTTTTGTATCAAACTAATTTTCTTCAAAATTCATTCTAATATTTAAAAACATATAAGAAGAAATTTGTTTGAATACAGAGTTAAACATACTTTAACTGCATTAGCATTTAGGCTCTTTAGCATTTAGGCAACCTTATGGTGGGTGAAATTTTAATGAAGTAATTCTACATATTTTGGTCACTTTTCACAGTGATTTTCTGTGACTGTGACACTCTACTTTGCATACACTTTATTACCAGCTCCTTAAAGGGAGCTCTGTAAACTGTGAGAAACTGTACTGATATTTTAATGCCTTACACTGTGTCTAGCCCCAAAACACTCAATGAATAAATTCTGAGTAAATGATACTTTTGTTAGCTATTCATTAATGTTTATATCCTAAGATATTGGTGAGAATTGACAAAAGACATTTCTAATATTTTGTTCTCTGTATTTATAAATTAAATTATTTGAGATTTTTTTTTAAATGCTGGATCTTACATATTGAGTAAATTGGTAGAAAGTTAACTCTTCTGTTTAGTTGGCCAATAGATTGCTCCATGAAATGGAATTTGTCATGCTTTTATAATGGTATAAAAATATAAATACTAAAAATGTCTAATTTGTATCTTGGGACCAGTCTATCTGATCATATCTGGCTGGCAAATGTTTTTGCAGTGACAACTTCTTGGAGAAGAGTGTTGTTGGATTAGACTGGCCAAGTTGCTATAATTTAAATTAAAACCAGACTCTGAGATGCTTCTTAGAATAATGTTGGTTAACATATCCATTGGAAGAGTTTTTCCTTTTGTCTAAGCAACACTATCAGGATCCTGTGTCTAAGCTGCTTGACTAGTGAGAAGAAATCTGAGGCATATAGATTGATATATTTTCTCATTGGCTGGACAGGTGTCATGATATTTTTCATTCATCAGTTCAGATGGTATTGTTTTTGGTCCCTGTTAATCAGGATGGGGAAATATCAAGAGTTTAGTGTATACTGAAAATTCACAAGTTACCAAGCCTACAATGTATTAATTATGGGGAACTCTGGAGACATACTCTGCCTACATGCAGGACATTGTTCTGCTGCTTCCCAGTTACTTGACAAGGGACAAGGTCTGTGATGTCCAAGTCCCACCTTCTGCTTGCCATTTTCTTTGGCTGAAAATGATGGGTCAAGGTAATCTATAGAGAATTAGAAGTAAAGAGAGGTATTATCTCATCAAAATGTGACAATGGAGTGTGATTTTATAAATGTCTTAATGCCGACACTTTGCCTATCTCTGGGAAATGATTATTTGGTATTTAGTAAATAACTTTTCATCACTTCTTAATGTAGAAGGAAATATTTCCTGAGTCAGTTTTATTAATTTTCTTAAAAGAATTATCTTATAGATTCACTTTTTTACTCTAACACAAATTTTTATTAGATGCTCTTTAAGAGATTTTTAACAAAGTATAGGTAGCCTGGCTTTAAGGTCACTTTGCAACTGATAATGATTAAGTTTATTTTTATTTTTATTGAGAAGTATATTTAAATGAGAATGATACATTTATGAATAATTTATAAATTGTTCTGAATTAGTGAACATTTCTTATAGCCATAATGCCTATATTTTGTGTCTGTTTGTAATTTTTGGAAAAAACTTAGTTTGATTGTTTTTGAGTAAACTAAATACATTCATCTGTATATTTTCAAGTTTGCCAAAGGATAAAAAGGAAGAATTTATCATTTAACTTATTAAATTTCTTTTGCTTTCTTTAGTTCTTTTTTTTTTCCTGTATTAGGGGCAGGTGGAGGTTGAACCCAGGGCCTAGCACATGCTAGGCAAGTGCTCTACCACTTAGTTGCGTCCCCCTTACCCCTTTATTTTTTATTTTGGGACAAGATCTCGCTAAGTTTTGCAGGCTTCCTCTTGCCTTGGACTCACAGTCTTCCTGCCTTAGGTTGGCGTTGCAGGCGTGTGCCATAGCACCTGATAGCTTATTGGATATTTCATTTTCTACAGCACCAATCAGAAGAGAATAAACAATTTCTGGTCACTTTGTTTTTAATACAATTCCTTCATTTTATGTTTAACTTATAGAAACTTGTGGTTTATTTAGGTCACTTTCTTCTTTAAAGGGAAACCAAAAGTAATCTTGTTGGTTTTTCATAAATTGCACAAGGGCTAGGAAATCAGAAGAAGGTGGTATGACAGTTCACTCATTAGAAGGGGACTTGAGTAAAGTGAGGGGCAAGATGATAGAATGATAAGGTGATGGTGATTTGTGGGAGAAAACAGTCACAATGATGATAAACTGGAGATTGACAAGGTAAAGTTTTTGAGGGAGGCTAACATATTGTGATCGATATGTTAGTCTAACCTAATTATTAATATGGTCTGAGAGTGAATTCCAAATTTCTTCAGGCAAGAAATAGCGATTTTTTTCTATGCAAGAAATAAATTTGCTGATATCGAGTTCTTATATGCCTTCTGGGTACAAAACAAGAACATGAAAAATGTTGTTCTTAAAATTACTAACCTTATGGCTAATGCATTTCCTTAATACTGGTCTCATTATTTTTTGTTCTTGGGGAGAAACCCCTTATGTGCTATGTGCTTTGCAATCCTTGGCATTGCCTTCAACGTTGCAAAACACTTTTTACTATACTCTGTTGCCATTCTTCTTAAAAGAGCAGTAACTGTAGTGGCTTTCATTAAGGAAAGTTTGATTGGCAGTCGTTCATATTTCTCAAGTATTGTTTCTAATAAAATCCTAACATTTATGTTCTCCATCTCTTTTGCATTTTAGCTTGCCTTTTCCTTAGAAGACACTGGCAAATAATTAATAGAATGTTTTAAAAACACAAGTGTCTTTCAATCTTATGACTGATGCAGACTGAAATTTTTATGGATTCCATGACCCACATGGAGCAATACTCAGTAATGTATTCACAGTAAAAATGCATTTCAAATTATTTGTGTCATTCATCTAGGTATTCCCTCACTATTAAATTATTGCTTTCTTAGTCAGTATAAATTTGCTTTTCACTGTTTTGGGTGACCTCTGTCATCAGTGCATAGTTAAAAATTCCCTTCCAGGAATTCCTTCTGATTATCTATAACATTTTGGGTTGAATAATAGGTGTGCTGCATAGCTTGGAGAGGTGGCCCTTAGATATTCAGTTTATTAATATTTATGAAATGATTATGTGAAATAGTAGGAGATACAAATTAGTAGAAAATAATGCCCTTGCTTACAAAGAGTTCATGATCTTATTGTGGAGGCAAGACATACTTGAAAGTCTATTTGTGTGTCTGAAGAAGTAACATAGGCCATGAATACTGTAGGAGGGAAAAAATACAGAGGATAGGTGTGTGTTAGCATAAGAGAAGAAGTTACAAAGAGCTAAGACTGACCTAGTCTATTTATAGTTGTTAGGTTTGGGGCCACAAGGCAGGGCAAGAAGGAGAGGGAGTTGGGTAAGTGGTGAAGTGTCATGAGTAACAGAGTGTGAGACTCAATGTTGTGACAGCAACTTCTACCCTGAATTATAGTGGAGAGCAAAAATAGTAGGGTAGACTGGATCTGAGGAAAGACAAACAAATCTAGATTTTACTTCCTGGAGGTTTCCCTCCTCTGTCTGAATTATGGTTATTTGAATAATCCATTTGAAAATACTATTTAATCAGAAAGGAAAAAGAACTCTTTGTAGAACATGAAAGAGGTGGTTTGGCAAACACAATTAAGGATGGCACTTGAAGAATGAGGTATCATCTGAAACAGGTATGATCTTTCCTTACCTGGAAAAAACAACAGAAATTGTGTGTGTGTGTACACATATACATTATCTTAATCTTCTCAATGTAATCATAAAATATGGTACTATAAAGAATAAAACAAACAATAATACTACCTTCTTATGTGCTGTAACTCTTTAATCTGCACCTTTCATTTCCCTTCTGATCATTTAAATTCATACTTTGAAACGCCTTAAAATGTAAAAATTATCTTGACTGAAGACCTTTCCCTTAACAGTGCAATTTGGTTTGATATCCACTGGCCATCTATAGGATGTTAGAGTCAATAAAACCTACTTTACATAATTTATATGGTCAAGCCTTCGGATATTAAATGTGAGTGAGTTTGAGGCTCTAGAATATATTCTCCCAATATTTTGTGAATTGTTATCTTCCTTTATTAGGATATCCCTGTGAGAACTTCAAAGAAAACACCAGAAAGTCAAAGAAATACCCCTGTGGCCAACTCTGTAAACTTGTGGGAGGTGACAGTGTTTCAAGGGCAAATTTGACATGATCTGCACTAATGTCACACAGCCACTGACATCTGGGATGTGACAGTAGCTGACAGACCATGTTGGCACAGCAGAAATCAGAGACAAACTAGCTCAGTTGGAAGAAAAATGTCATGCTGACTAGGAAGCTAAGAAGCAGAACACAGCAGTGGCATGTTGTGCAAACTGTGGCCATTAACATTAATTAACAGACAACTTGAGCATCTCAAGGGCTGCATACCACCCATCAGTGGGTCTGCCACACCATACACATAGAAAGTTCTTTGCTGTCAGCAGTATCTTCTCTCAGTAAAAGAGATGTTTATGTTTATACTTATGTTGATATAACCAAACTGATGCACCTTTTGTTATGACAAGTAATGCAATTTTAATGAGAATTTGACCTTGACTGTAAGGAATTAGTGACCCATCACTAACTGAGTATTCACTTAAAATGAATTCCCATTTCAGCCACTGGTTTATCATCTCTCATCTAACACATTTTCAAGATGGCAGCCTAGGAGTTGTAGTATGTTTCAGGGCAAAGGAATCAAGGCCAGTAGACTTTTGTTATCTCCACCTTGGATGCTGAGCACTGCAGGAGAAAATCCTCAAACCTCATGTATTTATTTGGCCTAGTGCCTTTTTAAATGGGAGAAGGGCCTGGCAATCCACTCCCAAGGCAATCCCGAAACAGTCCGCCATTGAAAACCCTATGAGGGTCGCTATGAGTCAGATACCAACTCGAGGACACCTAACAACAACAACAATAAGTGCCTTTTTATTCCCTTTCAGTGGTAGTTCTAATACCTAGTGTCCTCACTAAGCCCAGTCCCATCCTTTCTCTCTTAACTGTTAGTAGATGATCTTTCTAACTATCCTACAGAAAAAACAAAGACCTTGAGACATGAATAAACTTTCTCAGGTCTTTACCTCATAATCTACAGCATTTATTATTTTTTGCACTGGAGGCTTGGAATTACTTCTCCTACCCAAGACTAATTTTTCCATGTGCTCTTTCAAGCTCATTTCCTCTCCTATTCTCTATGACTTGTTAACTTTACCTGCCTCTTCTGTGTGCTGTCTCCAACCTCTGCTGCACTGATTCATCTCAGTCCATAAACATGAAGACCCACCATCTTAAAACCAGATTGTGGTGATGGGCACTACTCTTTATTTCTTCCTGCATCCATTTCTTGGTTGTTTTCCAATCCTCTTATTACTGAACCATGCTTGTTTTGCCTGAGACTTAGTATGTGATCACTGATAAGTTTTACAAAAGAGAAAGAACTTATTCTTGAGCCACCACTCTTGTGAAGATGGGGGGCAAGCTTCAAATTCACCTTCCCAAGAGGAAGGCATAGATATATGAGATAAGGAAACAGGGTGGTGTGAAGTGTGGGGATAGGTGATTGTAGGTAAGGAAAAATGAAGTCATTGGTGGTCTATGCATGTGTAATAGAACTTTACAATTCCTCATAGGCCATATGTTCAGAAAATGGGCATTAGCATGTTCTGAGAGTGGAGTTTATGGCATCTTGATGTTTAAAAGTAACTCTTCTTACACCAGCAAGGGCCTAAGTGAAGGCTAGGTGTTTTCAACTGGTTTGAGCTAGACAAGGCTACCTCCAAATTCCCAAAAAACAACTTACACAATTGTTACCATAGTAACCGAGCATCAGAGGTGTTATCTTTGTAAAGCTAGCAGGGGCTATTACTTTATTGTTTAGCTAAGCTTTTAAAATCAGTGATGAAAGTAAATAACTAGAAGCAAGAGAAGCTAGAGGGCTTATTCAGGTTTTCCTTCAGTCTCACTCTCCCTTTACCCTTTTTCAGACAAGTTGCTTAGATGAGTAGTTTGAAGAACATGATGTTTTCACTTCACCTCCTCATCTAGTAATGCATGTTTCAGT
The DNA here is from genome assembly GCA_007922755.1 of Pedetes capensis. Taxonomy (NCBI): domain Eukaryota; kingdom Metazoa; phylum Chordata; class Mammalia; order Rodentia; family Pedetidae; genus Pedetes; species Pedetes capensis. The sequence goes on along the minus strand of VMDO01016131.1, from coordinate 28,169 downwards.
CTTCACAGTTTACTAAAACCCCTTCCATGATTTTGTGAAGTTCCCCAATGGATAAGGTAAGAGAAACTTTGCATGATGTTGAGAAGGTTATTAAGCCAGAATGGAAGGCTGTGTCAGTGGAGAGACAGCCCTGAGGTACTAGTCAGGGGAGGCGGCTTTTACTTTATTTATAGATTCTTGTGTCTATGTTTTATCCCATTTGAATGGCCACACCTGAGAATTCAGTAAGACCTAGACTTTCACTTTTAATAGACTTCTAGTCCTTCAGAAATATTTTAAACTCCATAAACTGGAAATATGATCCAAAATTAATGAGTTAGTTATAAAGGAAAGTTGATGTCTGCTTCCTAAGCATAAATAGGTCAAATTTTTTGACTGTCATGGTTTTTCTATCATTTTACCATACCAAATATGTGAATTATCCACAGAACAGTCTATTTTTTGTGGTTTGTTCTCAACCTACAATTGAGGACTTTAGAAACCTCTCAGGTAAGTGACTGCAAGGCTGCTTTGCTACCTTAGCTGGCCGAGGGATGAAAGGAAAACTCAGAACAGGTTGAGGAAGACAAAGACTTCAGAACGGCAGAACATGATCAATGATATAAGGTGAAACAAGAAGAAAACCTACACATATTCATGGTGGAGTTGGATGATTGGGCTATGTTTGGAGAATTCATAGAGTAAATGGTATTGAGGCTGAGGCAGAAAGTATATATATTTTATTTAAGAAGTTTGGCTATGAAATGTGAAGAAGTTGGAGGTTGGAGTCAGTTTGGTCCAATAAAGGCTTCATTATATGTTAAAAGTTTGTATTGTAGGACTTGCAAAATATATTCATTGCATCATTTTTCCCTTTTATCTATCTGAGGGTCTTAGTAGGTAGGACAGTAAGTTGTTACTGTCACCTCTATTTTGCCAATGAGAAAATCATTTTAAAGGATTAAGTGAGTTGCTGAAGCCACATAGCCTGCAGCAGTAGCGCTGTGGTGCCCAATACCCAGGCCTGGTTAGTACCTGGATGGGAGACCACCTGGGAACATCAGATATTGTAGGCTTGGGAGAAGGACCTGGCAAGCCACTCCCAAAAATCAATCTGCCATTGAAAAACCCTATGGATAGCAGAGAAACACTGACAATAGTGTTTCACCTGTTGTACATAGGGTCGCTGTGAGTCGGACACTGACTTGATGGCACCTAACAACAGCAACAATAACAACTAAACCACATAAGAAGATAATAGCTGAACTGGGACTTGAATAGGTATTATCTTAATCCACTGTTAGGATCCTCCAATTTTCCTTTGAATTTAAAATTACTTGGTAGCAATTAAAGGTAGAAAGAAAGGAACTTCTGAAGATATTGTTGGCAAGGGCTAATTGGCAGAGACAGTCCCTTGGTATAAGGAAGGGACAAGTTCTAGAATATGGTGACTAGGGGAGGATACTGTCCATAAAGAGGAAGAAAGATACTCATCCCCTGTCATTTCAGGACAGATTGAGTATAGGGTCTGGGATTTAGAATGTGTTAAGTAAAAGTCTTGGGCTGGGATTTAACTCAATTGGTAGAGTGCTGCCCTGCAGTCTCTGAGGCCGAGAGTTCAATTACCAGCACAGCAAAAATGGGAGAAGGGCCTGGCAATCCACTCCCAAGGCAATCCCGAAACAGTCAGCCAATGAAAACCCTTTGAGGGCCACTATGAGTTGGATACCGACTCGATGGCACCTAACAACAACAACAAGAAGTAAAAGTCTTGGTGGAAACACATGAGGTGGAGGCCTTATTCTATAATCACCAGGTGGAAGAAGGCTGGCAAAAAGCCTTTGAGAATTCTCTTGTGATGAAGCAAAACAGCATATTTGGATAAAAGTTTTAACTAGCCTCACATAGCCCTGTGGCTGTGTATTCGTGACCACTGTTCATCAATCTTCATGATGCATTTACTATAAAAAGCAAGCACTTGGCTTCTTCCATTGCCAGGTCTTTCTACAGTGATCTGGATGTCTCTTTTAGAACTGGCTCTCTCAGGATAAAGAACTTAGAAATTTTTAAACTCTACTTTTGCCCCTAGGATCCATGCCTGTCTCCTCAAGGAGAAGAGGCAAGTTCTGAAGGTGTTAACTGGCTTCTTCCCTGGGATCTCATTCCCATAATGGTTATGCACAGTCTTATAATTGATTATATGGATGGCAGTTCATAGCACAGATGCTTAAGGTGTTTTATTTTCCAATGGTATAATCTTGAAATATGATAACTACTAGACATTTTCTGACTCAAAAAGGTAATACATCAGTCATATATTTATTATAACTTTGTTTCTTATATTATGCTTCTCAGATACTATTAAATTATAAGCTCCCAGAGGATTAAAGGTGTATCATTCTATCATATCAAACAATACCATTTAGGCATTTGGAAAATATTTTGGTCTCATTTTTAAAAGTCACTAGAGTACCACATTGTGCTTTTATTATTTTTATACTTTAAGAGTGGCCCACATTTTCCCATTATACTTTCTTTGCAAGATTTAACCCTTTTAGTAACCTTTTAAATTTTTTTTGTGTTCTTTTTCCTTCAGAGTGAAGAAATTGAAAAGAACAAATTAGTAGTAATGTGGCTCTGACTCCTGGATTATTTTTCTTTTTAATTGTTTTATTTATTTTTATATAAATCATCATTCATTCTTTCCCACTCTATTGCTTTTAGAAGGATATTATCAATAAATAATTTCTCACTCTATTTAAAATCTTTTTCATATATATGTAAATATATGATGTCCATGCCATGGGTTTTAGTAGTTAATTTCTACAATGTAGTTGCATGGCTTTGTAAATAGATTTCCTATCCCATTACGTTTTGTCATGTATAGCAAAAGTAGTATGTAGTTTTGCAAGACTCAAATCGATCTTAGAACTCAAGATGAAGAATATTTAGCTTTGTTTCTTAAACCTATGATAATATCCTCCTAAAAGCAATCTTGGAGACAGATGATGGGTTGAAAAAAATAGTGGAAAAACCATTGTCTTTCAAAAGAAAAAATTGCGTAGTGATATTATGAAAGGCTCTCATTGCAGAATAAAGTATGTAATCTCTGTATTAAACACAGATGGAATATTTTAGTCTCAGCTGTCATTGAAGACTCTCCACATTAATTTGTATTGCACACCTTTGGGGCATGTATAAATGACAGTGATAAAACTACCTCGTTGTTGAGTTGGAATGCACAACATCCCTTTATCTGTGCCATCTGGTGCTACAGAGGATGGCATATTCTTGTCTGCTGTGATTTTTCTTTCTTTGGGATTTTAGACTCCTTTAACAAGGAATGTGTTGGATAAAAACCAGTCCTTTATCAGATTTCAGTGATAACAGCTTGGTAAGAGAAATGGAATTCTAAGACATTGGAAGTAGAAGAGGAGGCAAAGTCAACAGACTATGATATTTTGAAGGGCAGTAGTTTGTTACCATATGTATTTTGTAAGCTCTGACCATATTTCATTCCATAGAGATGGAAACCTCTTCCTAGTTCTGTTTTTTGCCATGTTTACTATTGATTGTAGCATGCTACTAATAAGCAATTAGTACATTAAAAGTGGCAGACAAGTAGTTGTTCTTCTGCCTAATGCTCTTACTTTATTGTGGATCCCCAAAATTGGTTTATAGTGCTTTATTGTCACTTACTTGATTTATCTATTTTAAGAGCAAACAAAAGATTTATTGACTGTTGAGTCTTAAAATAACCTATGTTCCTTTATTGTCTATCACTGTGATTAAAATGAAAACATTTTGCTAACAAAAGAACATTCTTGCAATGAATTATGAATTAGTGATAGGTTTATAAACTACTCGACGTTCATTTCCACCCATAATAAGTCTTAGTTTATATAGAAACAATCTAGACCCATTTAGGACATTATCTGTTGTCATAAAATACCAATATATACGATGACTTATCTTTTGGTTAGTTCAGTAGAGAACTGAACTGTATACGGCAGAAATCTGTGGAGTGCTTATGAATAGAATCACCTTGGAATTGACTTGAGTCCAGATTACACTAATGAAAAATGTGATTCCAAATTTTAACAAAATAAAATTTGGAGCTTTTTCAGTTAAAATTGAATAAAATTAAGTAATTTAAATTTAGTTCACATATGCCATTATTTGTGGCCTACCTAAAAGTTACATTGGTTTTGGGTGTTTAGGTAATACGTGCTTAGAACCTCTTCTGACTAGACTGGGTTGCAGTTGAGCTCTGTGGCCTTCTTATCTCTGAGCATTTCAGGTGAATCACCTGAGCTCTGATGTCCTCTTCAGCTCTTTCTCTTCACTAGAAAAAAAATAGATTGAATCAACCAGTTATTTTCAGTGTTTGCTTGCAGTAAGATGCTTTATTTTCTGAAAGCCTGCTAATTTACCCATAATGCACTCTCTCCTTTCCACCTGTAGTTGTTAGGTGCCATGGGGTGGGGTCTGATTCATAGCAATCCTATCTACAACAGAAGGAAACACTCTCTGACACTGTGCCATGCCCAGCCCTATATCAGTGCTTCTCTGCTGTTCATAGGGTTTTTAATGGCGATTGTTTCGGGAGTGGGATGTCAGGTGCTTCTCCCATTTTTTTTTGCAGTGCTGGGGATGGAACCCAGTGCCTTAGAGAGCACAGAGCAGCATTCTACCAACTGATCTAAATCCCAGCTCTCTTTCTACCTTGAAAATGATTATGTTTGGGGAATAAAACATTAAAGTTTCCATGTCTAGCAATGTGTAACTTGGTGAAAAGCCAGGAAAATACCCCATTTTCTTATTTGTCATAATTCATTCCATTGTCCCCCCAGAAGCAGTTGTGCAAGGGAGAATAGCTGGGTTTGGAAAGCTGACCATGATTCCTAGAGGCATATCACTTCAAGGAACTGCTTGCATAGAGTCAGCAAGAAGAGGGTGTCTGGAGCCCGTATTAGAGAGGCAACTAGTGGTGGAAGGAGAAAAGGCAGTTTTACTCTGTTTCTCTGGACATTTGCAGAGCCTTGATATTCTGGTGCTGGGGAGGAAAACATTGATAGAGCTTTGGTTTATTACTTTGCTCTTTAGTCTAAGGTTGCAACATTTATTCACAAAAGAAGAAAGTAAGGATTTCTTGCTTTTTATCTCTTTAGAGACTGTTCCAGATTAAGAAATTAGTAGAAGCCTGAGAACACATTTTATTTAGGTAGAATTCTCTTTTTTGGTCTAATTCGAGACATATTTTTACCTTAATTATGTGTATTTGTACTAGGTTGACATTAGAATATAGAAGCTCGTGTTCACAAAACTGAGTGAGGTTTGTTGTGAGAATAGAAGATTAGAAAAAAATTCTTATTATAGGGCCACCCTAATTTCTGTCTTCCTGGACAGATTTTACAATGAGAGGACAAGCAATACTCTTACTATAAGCCTTACTTAAATTTTCATCCCACTCCTAGCACAACAGATTGGGGTTTAGTTCAATTGGTAGAGCACTGCTCTCCACTCTCTGGGGACCTAGGTTTGATCCCCACCACTGCAAAAATGAGAGAAGAATGTGGCAACCCACTCTCAAAGCAATCCTGAAACAATCAGCCTTTGAAAATTCTAGGAAAGTCACTAAGATTTGGATCTGACTAGATGGTACCTAACAGCAACAACCACCTAGCACAGTGCCTGACATAGTGATGCTTTTCATAATAATTTTTTAAATGTTTGCTAAACATTTACTAAAGGTATTAAAGGAATTCAGACAAGCAAGATAGGAGTTGAGCCTGAGGAGTCTTGTTTCTTAAGCTAGAAGACACTCAGTCTAATGAAGTCACCTCTGAAGGAAACAGGAGCCAGCTGTACAACATGTGCATAGGTGAAATTTTAGAATTTTGAACATAAGCACATATACATACAAATACACATAGATTATCACATATCATGTAAGTAAAATCAAGTAACTATATGCAAGCGATAGATAACAATACCGCTTACAATAGCATCACAATAAAAATATTTAGAGATAAACTTGAAAAAAATTTGAAAGATTCATGTAGTACAAACTGCCCAACATTGCTTAGAGACATGAAAAGACTGACTTAAATGAGGAGAAATGCAGTATTTATGGATAAAATACTGTTAAAATGCTCCTTCAAATTGACTATATGTAGATTTAATGTAATCCCCCTCCCGCCAAAAAGCAGAAATTTTAAAATAGAAACCAACAAGCTGATTCTAAAATTATATAGAAATACAAAGTATCTAGAGTACTAAGCATTTAAAAAAAACAGAGACTCATACCACCTAATTTCAAGACTTCTTATAAAGATAGCTAAGTAAAAACACTATGGTATTGACATTAGGATAGAAATAGATCAATGACTTAAATAAAATCCCAAAATAGACTGCATGTATGTGGTCAATTAATTTTTGATGACCATTGTCCAGGTAATTGAGAGAAAGTGTAGTCTGGTCAGAAAATGTGAGTAAAAATAGATATTTGCATGCTAAACAATCTCTTTATGCAAAAACTCCTTTGAAATAGCTTATAGACTTATGGAAGAAATTTTTCTTGGCAATTGTAGGTTAGGCAAATGTATCTTACATGCAACATCTGGACCATAAAAAAGAGAAATGGGTAAGCCATAGACTGGGCTAAAATGTTTGGAAAACATATTTGATAAAGGACTGATATCACACATATGGCATAGCTTTTAGCATCACAGCAACATGAAAGCCCCCACAGCACGACACACTGACAGGCATGTGGAGTATTTCCCATACCAGCAGGGCCACCCATGGTAGACAGGTTTCATCTAAGCTTCTAAGACTAAGAAAGACTAGGGAGAAGGACCAGGCAGCCCTCTCCTGAAGCAATTAGCCATTGAAAACCCTATGAATAGCAGAGAAGCACTGTCAAATGTAGTGCTAGAGAATGAGTCCCTCAGGCTGGAAGACATTCAAAAGACAAATGGGAAAGAGTTACCTCCTCAAATTAAAGTCCACCTTAATCACAGAAATGGAGTACAGTCCCTGGGACCTCCTTTTGCTGTTGTGGCATGACTCCAAATGTGAAGAAACACAGTGGTTTCAACAATGGGCTGAAACATACAAAAATCATGCACATGGCACAGTGTTGGGTAGTGTTTCATCTGTTGTACATAGGGTTGCTATGAGTCAGACTCTACCTAACAACAACAACATCATACATGTAGAAATCTTATAATTTAATATTATGAAGTTTCCCCAATACAACAGGAGCAAAAGATTTAAACACGTGTATCACCGAAGAAGATATATGGATAGCCAATAAGCACATGAAAAGGTGAATATTATCTAAAGTCATTGTTAGGTGCCATCCAGTCAGTGAATTAAAAGTTGATATTTTATTTTCTGTATGAAACTGATGAGCTAGAATCCAAAGCTAGTATATTTTATTTATATTGTTGGGTAATAAGTTACCTCAGACTTAGCTTCTTAAAACCAAGACCAGTTTCTTAGCTCAGAGATGAGTTCTGTGACTAGGCTGGTCTTACAAGGACAAAATCAAACTATCACTCAGGCCCAGGCTCTACAAAACTCCATTGGAGAGTTCAGTTCACCAGAACAGCAAATCTGAGGTCAGCGCATCCTTGCTGACTACTGCTCAGGAGTCATCATCTTTCCAGAGGGTGTCCACATGTATCACGTGTTCCCACATCCGCAAATCAGCAGCAGCAAACTTTTCACACTTTGTGTGTCTCTGACTTCCTCTTCTGCTACGGGCAGGAGAAAACTGTTTTGAAAGGACTGATATGAACGGATTGGGCCTGTGTACCCAATTATCTCTATGTTAAGGTCAGCTCTACCATATCGGATGAAGTAAATATGGGGATATCATTGTGTCCCCAAGGAGGGAGACTTACACAAGAGTGAATATCATTGGGAATTACTCTTAGAATTCTGCCTAATAATTTCTACTTTGATTTTGGAAAGACAAAATATTTTTGTAGTGCTGAATTCATCTCCAATTTGTCCATTTTTATCCTTTCTAATATGAAAATAAATTTTGATCAGAAAAAGACTGTTTTGATTCTATTTTAGAGGCCAGACATTTGTTTTCTAAAGAAAAAATTAGGCTTTCTTTTTTAATCGTAACAGTTATAGACATGTGAACATTGTTGAAGGACATTTATAATGCTTTTTACAATTAATACCAAGAATTAATATTTTTCTGTGTAATTTCAAACATATTTCCTGAACTTTAAGTCTGTTTAAATGTGTGCCACATTTCTTTTCCAATTACCCTATATGAAATCAAATACACCCATAATTTCATTGCTAGCAAACTTCAGTTATATTTTCCTGTTAACAAGCCCGCTCCACCCTAGTATTATAAAGTAGAAACCATTTTATTGTGCTTCTGGATTCTGTAGTTCAGGAATTCAGGCAGAACGTGGCACAGATGCTTATGATGTCTGGGGCTTCAACTGGTAAGACTTCTGCCTGCAGCTGTGACTCCAAACGCTGAGACCTAAAATCTTCCAGAGGTTTCTTTACTCTCATCGCTATGTCTGGACTCAGGTGACTAATAGGCTGGCCTGAGCTGATACTGTCAACCAAAGTGTCTATCCTTGGCCTTTCCGTGTGCTCTGGACTTCCTCCTAGCATGGTGACCTTGGGTTATTTGGATTTCATACAGGACAGGTCAATGCCCCCAATGAAATTGAAATGTTAATCTAAAAATCATCTATCACATTTGGGATGGAACATATCTCAACATTATTTTCCATGCTTGATAGCTGACATTTTATATAACCATCTTAAAGTGTGTCCTAAGTTAGAGTTTCATCAACAGGGAAAAAGCAATGATGATTTTTAAATCATGAAATAGAGACTATTGGATGGGTAGAAAAATATAACATACATGTATATATTTCATAGCTAAGTAGCATTTTTATTTCATTTCAAAATAATTGGCATCAATTTGAATAATGCATAGTTTTTTAACTTTAAAAATATTGTAGCATAACTAATATAGCAGGTTTTGCTGTATTGCTATACCACCATTAATGAACTGTCAGAATTCTGTGGAGAAGTTAACAACTTTCAAAATTAGAGAGTAGAAAATATTACTAAGATAGTGATATAAAAGAAAGAAGAAAAAGACAAAATAAGGTTCTATAAAATCAAATTATAATTGTGTTTTCCTTGGCTTTCTCATAGCAAAGAAATAACTTTTTCTTCTTATGTAAAATAATGTTTGATGATGTTGAATCCTATCTTTTCTCTTATGGACCTGATTTACCTGAGAAAAATTAGGATGCATCCACCCAAATCTTCATGGGTCTTGAGCCAACATGAATATGTTTCAGTAGCCACCTGTAGTAGTGCCTCTTGTCACAAAATGTGCCTCTTTGATTCATAATTCAGTAGTCCCTTATTGTAGCATTTTCTTTAAACTTAGAGCCCCATGTTATTTTATTCTCTCAATAACTTTAGCTTATTAACATCAGGCTTATTCTTACTAATCTGAGAGGAAAATACTTAATCTCCTAGGTTGACCTTCCATTTTTGCCAACCTTATAGAAAATATTACCTCTTTATTCATTTCTATGCTGTTAGTATTTAAAACCACAGTTTTTATAAATGCATCCTAGCACTTGGTACATATAGGGTAAAGTCAATGTAGGACTGCTGTCCTATTGGAGATACAAACTGTCTAGTTCCAGAGGTATCCTGCCCCTCCTCCCAATCATCACAATTTCCCCTACTCAGTTTATTGGGCCCCCTAAAAAGTATTTTTTCAAAGATTCAGCAAAACCTTGAGTCAAAACAACAGGAATAAGTGATGCTAACATTTTAGGTCTAGAGTTTCATTGTGGTCCCTGGGCAAAGAGCCTGAGTATTACCTAGGAATATGTTACAAATGCATGTTTCAGGCCTCACCTTAGACCTACTTACTCAGAAACTGTAGACTTGGGATCTAGTAATCTGTTTTGACAAGTCATACACAGGATACTGATGTGTGCTAAGTTGAAGAGCAACTGTGTAAGGTTTTTGCTACTGGACATACATAGCATTAAATGTAGATTATACTTTTTTATTTTTTTGAGAAAGTAGTATTTCTTATTTATAGAGAGTAGTTATATATTTTTATATGTAGCTATATGTAAATATACATATCCACACACATTGTTTGATTTGTATATTAATTTTAAAAAAACAACCAATGTACTGTGTCTGCCATTGTGCTGCCAGATTTTGAGACAGAAATGAAGAAACACATCATAATGAAGACAGAAGTAGGTAAAGGTGGGGCAAAGGTGTGGAGCTGGAGACTAATGGGCCAGAGGTGGGCAGAAGGAGAAGGGAAGTGGAAGAATGGGGGAAGGGGCAGGCCATTGAGATATAACTTGTGTTGAGAACCCAGCTAAGAGCATCACTGGGCAGCTGAATGTCAAAGAATGAAAGCTAGTGCTCTGCCATGTGGTTTTAATCAGTGCTGTTCCTTCCAAGGACAAAGGAGAAAGGTTGGATCAACACCCTTTCCTTGGCTGAGTCCTTTTAGCCAATCCCTTTGCCTTTAATGCTGGGTACATTTGCTCCCACAGTAAAATAAGATGGCCTTTTTTTTTTTTTTTTTTTTTTGATGATTGCTCACTTGCCACTAAGTTGATTTGCATAGTCACAAATGTGATTATAAAGCTGTATTCTCCCTATTAGAGCACTGTAATGTAATAGTGTTACAATAGGTGGAATATGGTTACATTACTACCGTTGGATTAAATAGGGAGGTGGTGTTTATGTAAAAAGAGCCACTGGTTTCTTTCTCCAGGAACATTATCTCACTATTCCAACAAGTAAAAGATTTCATTTACATTGTTTCTATCTACAAAGCTTTTTCTCAGATTTTGTTCTGTTGAAAGTCCACATTCCCTGTTGGATAGTAGCTTGAGAAGAAGCATGACTGAGTAAGTTAACCCGGTTTTTAATTTATTTCTGTATTGATTTCTTTGGAAATAATAATTTGCTCATAGTTTCAATATTGTCTGTAAAGTGCCATCTTTAATTTTGGTCCATGTGTCCACTGTAGGTGCTCACTAAATACTACTTTAGTGAATACTACTTTGTTACTTAAGATTTTCTGAAGAGTTATGTCTGTTAGAATGGGGCTCTCGGCAAGATGATTTTTGCTGCTGCTCTAGTTTGATTTTTTTTGCATTATATTTTTGAAGTTAAATATTGATTTCTTTTTTGAAATTCTTAATTGCCTATAGATTTTTTAAAAGTTGATCTTTATTTTATGGTCCTTTGCTTTAAGTGTTCTACTTAATTCCAAATGGGAAAGATTTAAAACAAGCTCTAAACTAGGATAGATTGCAATTACATATCTTGAAAAATGACCTGTTATAAACCTGTATACTGTGGCATTTTCTGGTAAGGTTTCTCATCACATGCACATGGAAGAAGGAATAACGTGTTATATTGCTGTAATGGTGTCATAAAAATGGCAGGAACTTGGCTGGGCTTTTATGCTAGCTGACTCATTTGGACTTCTTTCTTCTTATTTCTTCTCCTTCTCATAACTTCCTGAATGGCTTCTCAGGTTGTTTTCCATCTTATATTTCCTCACACTTTTATTTTCTTTGTGACTGACTTTACTCTTAATTACTCTCCCAGGTATGTCCTTCCCTAGATAGCACATGGAAAGTTATCTTAGAGCATCCCCAGGCTTCTTCCCTTTAGGTAGCCACTCAGTATACACTGATACATCAGAAAGGATGGTGTGGATGTGCAACAGTAAGAAATCCTCTTTCCTTTTACCAATGACTATGTTGACTCTTTTGTTTAGTTGTAATAGCAATTGGGACTATCTTAAGCAAAACCTGATTTTACAATGTCATACAGAAGAAGCCAAGAGCAGGTATTTATAAACCTGGATCCTTACAAAGGGAAGTGAAAAGCTATCAAGAAGTTATAATGGGTCATTTTTTCTATCTCAGCTTAGTGCTTTTTTCCACCTTTCAGTTGATCAGTAAAGATTGCTTAAATGAGAATGTCATTAGGCTTCAATGAACTATTGTTGTTGTTAGGTGCCGTCCAGTCAGTGTCTGACTCCTAGTGACCCTAGGTACCACAGACGAAACACTATCGTCAGTGCTTCTCTGCTATTCGTAGGGTTTTCAATAGCTGATTGTTTTTTTTTGTTTTTTTTTTTTTGGAGTGGGTTGCCAGGTCCTTCTCCCAAGCCTACAGTATCTGGTGTTCCCAGGTGGTCTCCCGTCCAAGTACTAACCAGGTCCCATCCTGCTTAGCTTCCAAAATCTGACGGCATCAGAAGCAACAGTGGAAGGGCTGCAGACTTCACTGAAGAGGCCCTCTTTACTTAGAGGAGTTACTGGGATTGGATGATACCAACTTGGATTATACATTCTCTTACCTGCCTCAGACTGTTATAGAAGCCAGGGTCAGTGTAGCACACAGAGTGGGCCTTCAGTAACCTTGTTCCAGTGCAAGGTCAGATCTACTGTGGTTCAAGCTGGGCCAAAGCAAACAAACAAAACCCCAAATTTCTGGTTTTAACTGATAAAAAATATTGTGAACATTACCTCATTTTTTCCTAATTACCAGTTGCCAATTTAGAACCGAGTGTTCTTTTTTATTTTTTCAGAATACAAGAGACAAGTGAGTGGTTTTAATCAGTGTAGAATTAAAAACTGAGGAGGAATCAGCTGAAAGGACAGTGTATTTAAAAAGAAGATAATGAGCTGGACATGTGGCACATGCCTGTTATTCCAGCAAGGAAGGCAGAGGCAGTAGGATCACAGGTTCGAGGCCAGAGGCAGCCTAAGTGACTTAACAAGACCCTGTCTCAAAATAAAAAATTAAAAAAAAAATTAATTAGGGTGTGGGTACAGCTCAGAAGTCAAGCCCTTGCCTAGCATGCACAAGGCCCTGGGCTCAACCCTGTAGTACTAAAAAAAAAAAGAAAAAAAGAAAAGGAAAGAAAGAATGCTTATTGGCTAAAAAGAGGTTTAGGAAACTTTTGAGAGAAAGAGTTCCAGGGCCAATCAGAAGTAGCTGTTGGCCTTGGGTAAGAGACATACATTGTTCCCTGAGCCCAGGCTACATCAACATGACTATGTGACAGGCTTTGGAGAGTTAAGGAACTTAATTACTGAATAGGAGGCATGACCAGCAGCTAAGGATGATATGATTGAGTAGGAGATAGCAGAAAGTGATGAAGTTTGTGCTGAGGTGTGGAAAAGAACCATGAGTAAAAGGATTTCTGTTAGTGAGACTGAAGATGAAAATCCAAGATCTAGACCAGAAGATAGTAACTACTATGATCTACTTTCCCACAAAAGTGGAGACATTTTTATCAGGTATGGGAAAAATAGGAGCCTGATTCATCTAGGGTAGAACTGTCTGGTCACATGCAACAGAGGGACTGAGGGAAAAGAGGTTGGTAAAATACAGTTGGCTAGTGACTGATTGGGCTGGGATTTAGCTCAGTTGGTAGAGTGCTGTGCTGCAGTCTCTGAGGTCCTGAGTTCAATTCCCAGCACCGCAAAAATGGGAGAAGGGCCTGGCAATCCACTCCCAAGGCAATCCCGAAATAGTCAGCCATTGAAAACCCTATGAGGGTCGCTATGAGTTGGATACCGACTCAACTGCACCTAACAACAACAACAACAACAACAAGTAACTGATTATAAGTGCTTGACCCTGCAGTCCTGTCTGAGAAGGGAAGGAAATGAACGATAGGAAGGGGCAATGCACTAAAAAACAAGGAAAGCTTCTAACAATTTGTGGAACTCAGTATTTTGGGTGCACATTTTGTGATGGAGAAGTGGAGCAGAGAAGTTGGAATTCTAGAGTTGTTGTTATTTGAGGTAAACCTGGGTGGTGCCAGGGTTCAGTTTATGGCCACTGATATTCACAGCAATGGTCACCTCCTTGAAGAAGGTCAAGGAACTTTCATGTTGAGACTCTTAAATGGACTATTCACATGGACATTGACAAAACTAAGTTTTCATGACTACCTGTTGTATGTCAGGCACTGTTACCAAATTTCCCATACATTACTTTTAATTATTATGATAATCCTACAAGGTAGATACTGTCATTTTTACTTTGCTGTGAGGAAAACTCAGCTAATTCAATTATTTATCCAACATCATTCAACTGAAAAATCCTGGAAATGAAATTTAGACTCAGATACACCTGAGTCCAAATGCTAGCACTGTGTAATCACTGAATTCTCCCAATGGACTATTATCCTTTCTACAAACTCACCCTCTCACTTTCTGTTTCTTTCCTCCATTCTTTTGTTTGTGCCTTTCTTCATTCTGAAAGAGTATTTATAACTAACAAAAATGAATAATAAATCAGGATTTAAAAAATAAAGATAAGAAGTAAAAAGAAAATTAGAAAAATGATGTAACCAATAGTTGGTTAGTACACAAAGTGGTGCTGTTATTTTTATCACATTTATTAGTTAGGCTGCAAAACTGGAACTTATTTTATGACCAAATATAAAGAGAGAAAAAATACACAAGGTTTCCCAATACTTAGCATGGCTAAGATAAAAATAAACTAGTTCTAGCTGGGTACAGTGGTGCATGCCTGCAATCCCAGTGACTTAGGAGGCTGAGGCAGGAGCATCACAAGTTTGAGGCCGGAGGTAGCCTGCATAATTTAGTGAGACTGTTTCAAAATAAAAGGCAAAACAAAACACTAGGGATACAGTTCAGTGGTAGAGCACTTGCAGAAAATACATGAAGCTGTGGGTTCAACCCTTCAGTACTAGAAAAAAAAAAAAGGATGACCTTCAGCAAAACATTACAGTGTATTTTATTGAACTATTACTGATAATATCTGTCAGTTTAGATAAAGTAAAATTAATTCCATGAGGCCTAAATCAACATGGTTTGATAAAATTATCCAGTTAAAGAGTCGTACTGTAGGTAAAGCTAGCCAGATGCCAACTTTTTTTCAAGATTAATAGAGAATTAGAGGACCACTGAATATGGGTAGAAAATGTTTGCAAAATAGCAAGAACTTCAGCATGGGAATAGCTGTTAGATTGCCAGGTATGGAGTGATCTGAACTTTGCAGTTTCTTCCCTGAGCCTGGATTAGAGCTAAAGACATCTAGTATATACTAGGACATGCAGCTTATAGTCAAGTAGAATATAAAGCCAAGGGGATGAGAATGAGTTCTGGGTTTTCCTTTCTTTATTTATTTGAATATCTTCTTAACATGGCTTTGGGAAATTGTTTTATCTCATGGTCTTGGCCTTTTTTTTTTTTTTTGCAATACTGGGGAATTAAACACAAGTCCTTGTGCATGCTAGGCAAACACTCTGCCACTGAGATGCATCCCCAGCCTCTCTTTAATTTTGAGACAGTCTCACTAAATGGCCTTGTTTCTTCTGGCCTTGAACTTGCAATCCTTTCTCTATCCCCTGAGTCATCAGGAGTACAGGCATCTGCCACAGAGCCTAGCTTATCTCATACTCTTTAGAGCAGTGACTCTTCAAAGTTGATTGACATTTAAGTCACTCCAAAGTTTGTTAAAAGGCAGAGTCCTGGGCCCTAACTCAGACTGTTTGATTCAGTAGATCTAGAATCCAGACTAAAAAGTACATTTCTAAGTTCCCAAATGACAGTAATGGCTGCTGATCAGAGGCCACAGTCGAGGATAACTGTTCAACAGACAAGATATAAAATGAAATTGGATAATTTCAAAATAATAATGACAACCACCTAAAATAGGAGAAAGCTTTAAATTGTTTTTTCAAAAATTTCTTTGTTTTTCAAACATCCACATTGTCATTAGCAAGCTAAAGATTCTTCATGGGTCCTAAGGTAAATCTGATAGGATTTCTTTCAATTTAAGAGGAAAGATAATTTGTTCCTAGCAAATTTGATTATTTTCATGCTTATAATTTTGTGTACTTGGACAATACCCTGTTCACTGATCACATCAAAAGTAAATTTTATATTATCATTGTCAAATTCACATTCAATTGAAATTCTGAGATTTTATACGGAATTTTTATATCCTCTCAAACTGATCTGTTAATTATCTGAAGTGCAAAAGTGCAAAGATTCTAGCCTGTATCTTTAGAATGATAACAGCACCCAGGGCTATTTGAATAAAAAATGAATAATTTCTAGATTTGTTATGGTATTTTAAAACCCTAGTTTCTAAGAGTATTGCAGTAGAGAGCTCATTTTCATGTCTTTTTCCCCAAAGTCTCAAGGAATCTTCCATGTTCACATTTTTTGCTGGGGTAAGGCGGGGTACTTGAACCCAGGGCCTCACATATACTTTCTAAGCTTTCTACCACTGGAATGCGCACCCTTAGATCATTTTAAATATTTTTGTTTGAAGACAGGGTCTCACTAAGTTACCCAGGCTGTCTCTGGCCTGGAACTTGTGATCCTTGTGTTTCAGCCCCCTGAGTTGCTGAGATTAAAGGTGTATGCCACTGCACCCAGCCCATGTTAAATTTTTTCTTTAGGAGAATAATTTTGGTATATTGTACCAACATTGTTTTTTATATGGCATTGATCCCTAAGAAGTACTATATGGATTTTTTTCTTTTAGGATATCTAACAATAATAAAAAAAATAGATCTTCCTCTCAAATATTGAAAGTTCATAGAGAAAGTAGTGGTAAAACAAGTGCCTAAGTATTGTGGTTTACCAGTTTCCCTCAACTTGGGGTCCTATCAAGTGATCTGATGAAAACTTGTTAGTAAAAAAAGCAGAGATTTCAATATTTTCCCTTCGTTGTTGATATGATTCAGAAGATAATCTGAACAGCTGTAAGAATTTAGTGCTACCGCTGATAAAAGTGTATATAGGCTAACTGTTCTTGAGAAGATTTTTATAGACTGGGTGATAGAAGAAACCTCAAGAATATAAATGTTAATTTGTATTTATTAATTTGTGTCTGATCACCTCATATGGAATGCTGATGGCTCTAATTTTTCTTTAGTAGACATTGTTTTAATGCCTAACAAGATAAAATTTTACATGTGGAAAATATTCAAGTAATTAAAAACATTTGGCTTTTTGCATACATTTTCTAAAATTAACTGTCATGTTAACACTCATCTGTCTTGTCTCTAATTGAGTTGAAATGTGTGAAAGAAAAAGAGCTTTTTTTCAAAGTACAGCCTGATTATGATACACACAGGAGTTAGTAGATGTAGCTTTGGAAAAGTTTCTGATATCAAGGTTTTTATTCAGGTGGCACAAGATTTAATAAGAATTGCTACTTCTCAATAGCTAAAGTTTTTTATGTTACGTTTGGAAATCTAAGCATTATCGCTTGAGAGCTTAGAGTTGAAAGATGATGCTCTAAGATATGACTCCAAAGAAATAGTGTATCTTACTTTCTTCAAATATGCATTGTGCCATCTAATTTTCTAATAAAGAGGAGGAACTATAGTTAGTGATTTGCTTTTCTAAAGGCAAATACCATTACTTTCTCATTCCAAATGTTCTATATCTATATGGTTTTGACTTTATTTAAAATTATTTTTCATGGGGAAAATCAGTTTTGCATAATGTCTGAATCAGGTTAAAATAATGCAATTTAGGTAATTGAAAAAGCCTTTACATTAAAAAAATTCATAAACCCTCCTTATATCACTATAAGCAAACAGTATATTGAGACTACTCTTACAGTTTGTTGAAGGTTGAATTTTGCATAAAAACAAGGTTATACTGTATGCCTGTGGAAAAGTTAATATTCATTTCTTTCCTATCATCCTGTGAGTTTTATTAAAACTGCTGCCACCTGACAGCAAGAGGTAAAAAGGAATCACAATGAAAGATATTGATATGGAAGCAACTTTCTGAAGGAAAATAGAAGCAGCTTCTTTTTGAATTGCCCTATTTGGCATCTTGGCTGATCACCATTGCAAAAGTTTGAAGTGATTGAATATCTTACGGGAGGCAAGTGGGGCCACATCCAGCTTTGATGATTCTTGAAGTGTATATAACTTGGAGGGGGGTGTTTGCTAAGAAGAAAGCACAAAAATACTTTCCATTGGAAATTTACAAAATTTCTAAGTGAAAACATTGGATTCCTTCCAATAATCCTGAGAAGGTGTCTGGCAGGAAACACCCTTAAATTTAATCTATGTTAACCTGAAGGTAAATATTACCTTTCTGGCAAAAAGGCATATCTGTCCTTCCGTCCTTCCCGTGGACAATGAAATGACCCCAAAGTTCCTTCTAGATCTCACCAGGTTTTCAGCCTTTTCCTACAACTGAAAGGAAGTTTTACTTCTCTATTAGAATTTCTACTTCATCTTCTCCATTCCTCATTTCCAGAGCATCTACCTATAACTTGAAGCCTTTAAATGAAGCTGGCTTAGTACATATTATTTAGCTGGTCAATTATGAGGTGACCAAAATCCAGCACTTGGGCAAAGTTGCTGAAAATTGAAAGCCCTTGTGTCGTGGATAGAGTTGCAATTCATTGGATTTTTCCATGTTTTAATGTGCTATGAAATTAGTACACCAACAAGCAAAGTATCTCAATCACATTGTTCCTAAAGAAATATAATCACTCACTGGTAATTGAAAGTTACGTTACAGAGGATCATTAGGAGAATCATCTGTTAAAATAGTATTTCCATGATACATATAATCCATTAGATCTTTTAGGTCAAGGGTTATGTGTTCATATTGCTAATCCGAATGTCTAGTGTGCCTTATTTATTAGCTGTTTCACTAGCAAGACAGAGAAATTTTGTGTTAAGAAATGCAGACTACCAGGCGCAGTGGCACACACCTGTAATTCCGGTGACTCTGGAGGCAGAGGCAGGAGGATCACAAGTTCAAGATCAGAGGCAGTCTGTGTAACTCAGTGAGACCCTGTCTCAAAAAGTGAAAAAAATGGGCTGGAGGTGCAGCTCAGTGGAACAGCATTCACAAAAGCATGCAAGCCTGATGCCCTGGGTTCAAACCCCAGTACCAAATAAAAAAAGAAAAAGAAAAAGAAAAAGAGAAATACAGACTGGAATTTGAAATTTTTGATAAGCATAAACACACAATCAGGTTCACTTTCTTATGTTCATCCTAAAATATTTTGACAATGAACTAATTTTACAAATTCATAATGGACAATTATCTTTACAAGTGTAGATTTTGGATATAGGTTCAGTGTTTTTGGCCATTTACAGTGTAAACTCTGTGCCATGAAGCATTTGTTATATCTGCCTCTGATTAATTATTTGATGATTAACTAGCATTGTGTATGGTGCTTGGTGAGGTGTCTAGCATACAGTAAGTACTCCATAGTATGTACCCCTTCCTACAGCTGCTATTAGCCATTAATTAAGCATTACACTAGTACCCATATGATTCATTCCAGCTTTTGGTGAATGAATAATATAGGTGTCTTTATAAACTTAAGTATTTTCTCTTGTCAGAATATTAGGACTGTGGAGCCCAGCCTATTCTTATTTTTGACTTAGAAACCAATCAACTTACAGCTAAATTCATTATTCCAAATGTATAATTTGTACAGTTCATGTCTGGGAACAACTACTACTTTGAGTTCTTTAGATGAATCCTATTGTCTTTTATCTTTTAATTTCTAATTTTATCCCATCTCAATCCATAAATCTCTGCCAAGCCTTTTGTAATGGGTATAAATTGTATAAAATTATCTGTCTCCCATTCCCCAACAATATCTTTATCATGTCCAGTTGTATGCATTTCTCATCTGTGAGGTTTTAGTTATGGTATGGCTTTTTCTTAGGTTTAAATGGGAACATGGCCAGTCCTGCAAACCACCAAGGACCTCTCATAAGGGACTATGAGGACTAATTTTATATGAATAGCACATTTTGTGATACCAATTTGAAGAGCAAAATGCAATTTACTCTCTTTGCTAAAAAGAAATAAATTCTGAAAATGATATATATTTAAAACTCTTTAAGTATTTAGGTAACTTTAGGTAAAACCAAAATTCATATTTAGTATTTTAGCCAAACCTATACAGAAGGTGCCTGCAGCCATAGCACTGTGGTGTCCTAGCCTGTCAGATATCTGAAGTTAAGCAGGGTTGGGTCTGGTTAGTATTTGGATGGGAGACCATGTAGGAACACAAGATGCTATAGGCTTGGGAGAAGGACCTGGCAACTCACTCCCAAAAAGCAAACAAACAAAAACAAACAAAAACAAACAAAAACAATCACCCATTGAGAACCCTATGAATAGCAGAGAAACACTAACAATAGTGTTTCACCTGTTGTATATAGGGTCGCTATGAGTCAGACACCAACTCAACAGCACCTAGCTACAATAATATACAGAAGGTATAAAATAGTTTTTATCAAACACTCAGACCATTGGCTTGTTTACTTGCTTATAATTTATATTCAAAAGTGAATCATCATTAAACAAGATTTTAGGTCTCTCTTAGAGTGAGATATTTCCACTGAAGGATGTGGCCAGTCATGTGTTTATTGCCTAAGAGTTTATAGGCTTGAAAATACTGAACAATTAAAAAAATTGTTCAGATTTTCTTTTTGCACATTATAGCTAGGTGTCCCTAAAATCATTGAATTTTTTCTAGTAATATATATTATGAATGATTCATAAATTGAAGCCCCAAAGTACTATGTATTTATAGCTGAACATATTATGTGTAGTTACTAGAAAAAAATTCTAATTCTATACTAGTTCATCTGTTATCTCTACAAATGTACTTAGAACTGTGAAAGGGCAGTTAAATAAACAACCCAAATATGATACTGGTATCTGCATAGAACTCCATGGCCTACTCACAGCTGTGTGATTTTGAGCAAATAAACTAACCTCTCTACATCTTAATTTTCTCATCTGTACAATAAGAAAAGTCAGGTTAAATGGACACCTGAGATTCCATTCAGATCTGAAGCCTTTGATTCTATTGTCAGAGAGCAACACATAATAAAATACTTTATTTAAAATCAGATGGTGCAATAGCATTAAACACTGGTTAATGGACTATCCCAAGTGGTCAGGAATGAAGGTCCCTGTTCTGTATTATCTGAATTACCCATTGGACATTGAACAGAGTGAACTGTATTTTATATTCTTGTAGACCTTCTGTCCCATACTCTATGAAAGAGACTTAATGATGAAGTCACCTGCTGTGTGCTCCCTAAGCGCAAGTCCCAGCACACAGTGGGGGCTTGCTGATGTCTGCATCTCTAAAGTTACTCTAGCTTTCTGCTCACCTGCTAGGATACTTGAGGTGAAAACATCCTCTCGGAGTCAATGTCTCTGGAGACACCTCCATTAAGAGGAAAAGTGATTTGAGAACTTCAAAATGGGGCCTATGGACTTCTGTAGTCCACTAGGACCACCTGCATAACTCATAGGTGGTATGGTTAGTAAGGGTAGAGAGACTATTGAGACAACTTTGTTCACATGAATTCCATAAATTTGAATTGTTAATTATTAATTATGAGAGGCAATATAGCATATGTAATTATGAATACATATAAAGGGCAATGGAACCTATAGTACTTAAGAGAACAAAATCAGAGGCCAGTGTTTCTGGGTTCAATCTGGACACAGCCTCTCAGTAGCCCTGTAATTTTGAAAAAGACACTTAACCTCTTTGTGCCTCAGTTCCCTCATCTATAAGTATAATATAGTGATAGAAAAATTTTAATATTTTTAATATCAGGAACATATTTGGATTAAAATAATTGGAAATTCTAAGACAGTAATGGTTATCAACAGATACATTTTAAAAACTCATAGATAGCCAGTACCTGATAGTATTAGAGACCTAGGCTGGTTTTGTTTTGTTTTTATAAATCTCAGTAGGCTGCTTTCACCTCAGGGTCTAAGATAGCTGCTGAAATCTTGAATTCTCACCAGGAAAAGAGAAGGCTGGAAGATCATGGCCCTCTCCTTTAAGCACAAGTTTTAGAAGTCATTTTTGACCTTTGGCTTATATCTTGCTGACCAGCATTTAGTTATGAAGATGAACTGAATTTCAAAGGAAGATCTAAAATGTGCTATTTAATCCAGAGGGTTATATGATTAGTTGACAGTGATAGTTTTATTATTGAGGATTAAAGAAAGAGTATTGAAAAACAAGAAGCATCTCTCCATAAACATCCTTCAATTTGTAAGGCTGGATTCCTCAGTATTCTCAATTAAGTTGCAGATTCTTTGCCAAAACATTTTATACTATTTGCATGTCATTTACATGTTTAAATATTCAATCTCTGTCATTACTATTGTGTTATTTTAATTCCTGTACACACAGAAATGGATTGATGTCTCCAAAGTGATTTATTAAATGGCAAAAATAGAATTAACATATTAGCCTCAGAACGCCAGTTCAGGTACTGAATTTAAACTGATACAAGTTGGTAGAGGAGATTCTGCTAGGATCATAATTCAGCACAAGCTTCTGAATTAGGAAAGATGTGAATAACAAATATAGCAATGAATATTAGCATTCAAACATTACTAGACTGGTGATCCATTGACCCCCAAATCACCTGATATGAAACTCTCAAAATAAATCTTTCCAGTGTGCAATTGCTGATCTTTTTCTTCCCCCTAAAGGTAGAGATTGAAACTCTAGAAGCATAATTCAGAATTTTAATCTTTTGTGTGACAGAAGTCACACTGCTACCAAGAAGCTTGTCAACCAGCCCAAACACTAATGACAAATGTATATAGAAGGGAAGCAGATTAATTACTGCCAAAACCCTTTGGTTAAATGATACTTTTTGTTAAATGACACATCATATACAAGTGGCCATCAATGTGTATTAATAGCCACTGTTTTGTGTATAAGCATTTTCTTCTCACTGAATCAGAAGAACTGAGGTATACAGACTGAATTAAATTTTAGAATATATGAAATATATATATTCATTTATTCAATAAATATTTTTCAGGGGCTACTTTGAATTAATTCAGAGATTAGAAATATTGCTGTTGACAAAAAGAAAAGCCTTTGTCTTCATAGAACTTATAATGAAAGAGAAATGTTTGATAACTTTGGCACTACTTATCACTTAAGACCTTGTGATATGAGAGAAAGGAGTGATTATTTTGAGAATTCTGGAATATGTGGGTTAGGATCCATTGAGAGTCTAGCAGTTTTGGAGAGAGGGAAGGACAGCACTGCTCTGTAAATAAGAGTTTACCTGAGTACTTATCCATGCTCTGCTTTACTCCAAGAAAAGTTACTGCTTCCTAATATACCTCTTGGTTATGATTTCCAGAATGAAGGAAGTAGTGAAAGTTGTGACAAGGATAGACTTGCAATGACTGACTGGACAAAAAAATACAAGATGTCATTTTACCCTCTAAAGAATGCCAATTAACTGCCTGGTCACAAAAGGTAGCAAACAAGTTCAGAGGAAATAAAAGCATTGCTTCATTGGCAGCAGTTTCATTTATAAACCGTTGGTATTTCTTTATGATATTTAACATCTTGTATCCTTAGCCTTGTCTTTTCATGGCTGAGTTATCACAGTATTGAAAATGGAATGTAAGTTACAGGAGTTAGGAAGGGGATTGAATAGTAATACAAATGGATGTTGCCAAGAATTTTATGTTTTTGTTCATTATTTGATAATTTTTTATTTGGATACAGAAAGTCAATGGCATATTTGAAAATCAGTGCAAGGGTCCCGTAGAAAATACCAATGTGTTTCTTTTTGTTGCAAGAAATGGTCAGCTGAGATTAAATGTGATAGCTTTTTCAAGAGAAAGTAGATATATATGAGAAACTGCTCCAAAATTCCCAAGTCTCCATTTGTTCTGAATATCTCCAACACAAAGAGAGACACTGAGTACTTTCTGTCACTCCCAATGTTTTATGCTAGTAAGGAAGGAATTTCTAATTTAGGTGAAATAGACTAAGAAAATAAACTGAATGGATGTGGAATCTGATCTTTAGCTCATGTTAGATGAAGTTACCTTAGTGAAAGATTGCAAATGACAAATTCTCTCTCACTGACATGAAACTGGCATTAATTTTAAAGCTTCTTCTTCTATTAAATCCTGATTGGTCTTCTTCTGTTTAACAAAAGACTGATGTCCCTGTGTGCTGAATGCTTGAAAAGGACTGAAAGAACTTTTCCAGTCAAAAACTGCTGTTCCAGACATAGAAATGGAATGAAGATACATAAAGAACAGTACAAAGAACCTGAGAAAAATGGGAGTTGGGCATGTAAAATTTGAGGGAATAGTGCTGGGCTCAGATTTTATTTAAGGGCTTAATGTAAAAACTACACAAAGTTTTAGTTATCTATTGAGTAACAACCACTTCAAAATTCAACTGCTTAACACAGCAACTGTGAGTGCTTCCTTGTTTTACATGGTTTCCATTGGGATCACTCCATCTGCATTCAGCCTAGCTTAGCTAGACTCCTTAGTTTTCTTCCACATGGTCTCTTATCCTCCAGGACCCCTCCAACTAGCCTCTGTCTCTAGCTGGACTGATTTTCAAAGCTCCAAGATGATGTGTTCCAAGAGAGACGAGCCCCAAAGCATAAGTGCTAGATTGCTGTGTCACTTTGTCAAAACAAGGAAGAGGTAAAACCCAGAGTCAAAATGCACGTGTACAACACAAAGGCAGGGGTCCCCAAGGTGGACTTCATCATGGCCATCAAAAAAATTGACTACCTTAGTATGAAAAGAAAGAAAGTGTCTGATGGAAATCTTTATATTTCTGATCACATTTGAAGGACTTGATATCTTGAGAGATGGGACAAGGTTACACTATAATGGTTTGGATTATTCTGTAAGTGTGAGAATTGAAATGTTTTAAAATAGTACCTCTCAAGGTTAGCTGAACATTGAAATCATTTGGGGCAACTGAAAATCCCAACTGTTGTAGATTGCATCACATTTCAGGCCATTTCAATTAAGATGTCTAGAGGCTGTTCCAGGAGTGAGTATATTTTAAGGGTGGTTGGCAGATTCCAAAATGTAGTCAAGGTTGAGGATCACAGTTTGAGGAGTCTGTTTCTGCTGAGATTAACTTGAGGGAGCATGGTCATATCTTGGCATCACTGTTAGATGTGCAATGAATAAAGAATTAAGCATGGGATTCTTTATGATTTTTATTGGGCTCCCAAGTTATTTCAGTTCTTCCCAAAATATTTTTGAGGTATCATCTTATAGTTTTCCCCTCCTAAAAACTCTAAAAACTCAGTATTTTCTCAAGCAACATTATAATAATTCTTATGGATATTTCTTAGTTGAGGTCTTCAGTTTCCCTTGCCTGATGCTCCCGTTCCTTACTCGTCTCATGTAGACTTGTTACCCTCCTGTGTTAGTCTTTGATGTCTCTAATTCTTACTCTTTTTCAGCTTCTTTTTTAAGAGTAGATATCTTCCTAATGCCTAAGCTATAAGACAGTTTTTCTTTACTGTCTCTCTTTCTCTGTGAAACTTTTTTTTTTTCCAAATAATTCTTCATGACTTTTGGGAGAAGGACATGGCAATCTGCTTGTCTGCTTGAAGGACATGGCGGAAAAAATCAGCCATTGAAAACCTTATGAGGGTCACTGTGAGTGACTTGAGGGCACCTAACAACAACTTCATGACTGTAATTACACAAATGATTTATGTTGATTCAACACATTTTCTTGTTGGATCCTCTTTAGGACACAAAATGTTTCTTTTGTTTGTCGCGCGCGCGCGCGTGTGTGTGTGTGTGTGTGTGTGTGTGTGTGTGTGTGTGGTTTTATTTTTCCTTTTTTCCCCGGAGTCTTGCTATATAACCTGAGTTTATATCAAACTTGTGATCCTCCTGCCTGAACCTCCCTCATGCTGGGATTTAGGCATGTTCAACCATGCCTGGCTACAAAATTAGAATTGAAAAGCATAGACTTATATATCTTTGGTTGGCCATAACTTTAATTTTTGTGTGTGTCAATGTATTTCAAAATTATGAGCCAAGTGTGGTGCTACACCCTTATAATCCCAATGATTCAGGAAGAAAGGCAGGAGGATCACAAGTTTGAGGCCAGAGGCAGCCTGCATAGCTTAGTAAGACCCTGTCTCAGGATAAAAACAAGGAAGAACAGCTCAGTAGTATAGAACCTGCAAAGTATGCACAAGGCCCTAGGTTCAGCCCCACTAGTACAGCAAAAATTTAAAAATGCACATATGTACATGTAAATACACAAATACACCTAGTAAAACAAAATGTTTTAGGTAAGTATAAGACAAAAGTGAAATCTCTTTCCATGGCCCGTGTGGGGCTGGGCCTGCTGCTGGGAACTGCGCTGGCCATGAGTTGAACCCTGCAGCTGAAGACCCGCTGTGTGGTGAGCACTGTTGAAGAGCCACGCCATAGGGAAAGGAGGCTTATGCCCATACCTACTCTGAGAAGCCTTCAGAGAGCAGGCTCAGAGATTTATGCTCACAGCAGCTCCTTGCTTCTTATTCCCAATGATGATGCTCACAGCTCAGGTGCTCTTCAACAGCTCTTTGTTGTGGTTCCTTGTCTAGGTTGATGGTCGGACTGTAACAGCTGCTGCTTGCCCTGTGCACCATACCTATATACCCTTCAGGGACCAATTAGAGGCTGCTACATACTAAGAGGTGATTGCATCAGGAGGGAGATGCAAATTGTGGCATTGTAATGGGAACCAATCATGGAATGTTCTTTAATGGGCCAATGGGGAGCCTTTGGATAATTGAAGAGTCGCCAATCAGGTGTCGAGGGCTCTGAGGAGGGAGGTTGAATGCCAGAGCCATCTTGGTGAGCTCGATGCCCAATAGGTCCCAGATGTAGGGCAAAGGTTACTGCCCTGGGAATGAGTCCTGGTCTCCCAGGTGGACCAGATAGGCCTTGAGGCATGCTGCCTCTCCAGGCAGTGCCCTACAGGTCCATGCACAATTTCTTTCCATAGAAGAAATTATTATTGCTTTCTTATGTATCTTTCCAGAACAATATTAGGCATATACCAGAATTTATCATATTTTAAAATACATAGCAATGAGATTAAGCATAACATATTGTTTAGAACTGTATAGAACTATGGCTCTTAAAGATCTTGTCAATGTTTTTTAAATTTCATAGTATTTTGTTGTGTGACTATACTGTAATATATTTAAATGATTTCCTCTTAGTAACTTACATTTTGATAGTGATGCCAAAATGCCTTCCAAAGAAATGTCACTAATTTTATTTTCCCAAAGAAATTTATAAGAGTACCTGATTTCCTACATCTATGTTGGATTTTAACCCATTTTTAATTTTTTGTTTTATCTAAGGCATTCTTTATCTCTTGTAGGACCTACTGCAATAATGTCTTTGATCTGTTTTCCCTCTACAGTCTGGTACACATGGAAGATTACTCATAAACATTAGAATGATAAACTTTATTCAACTGCAGATTAGAAAAATTCTGCTTTTGTCATTCAGTTAAAAATACTCAATATAATATTAATAGTCCATGATGCTCCTTTGATTACTTTTATTTCAGCATGGAGTTTGTTTTTAGATAGTCTGTACTAGATCTTGCAGGGGCTGGGATTTAGCTCAGTTGGTAGAGCGCTGCGCTGTAGTCTCTGAGGTCCCAAGTTCAATTCCCAGCACAGCAAAAAATGGGAGAAGGACCTGGCAATCCATTCCCAAGGCAATCCCGAAGCAGTCAGCCATTGAAAACCCCATGAGGGTTGCTATGAGTCGGATACCGACTCGGCACCTAACAACAACAACAAATCTTGCGTGTATTTTTAGAAGCCTGATGAAGTGCTAGCAATGATGTTTACAAAGTCTTTTTCACCTTAGTGGGTTGTATCACATTTGAAGATTACATAAATTTTCATTAGAAAAAGTGATATGAAGAGTCTATGTACATGTAATTAATATTTCATTTTTGAACTGTGATGAAAATGTCTTTGCTTGTATTGATTTTGTGGAGATTCCATCTTATATACAAACAATAGAATAAGTGGCTAATGAAAAATCTGACATGGAGTGGAATATTTAGAAAAGTCAGAAGAAATTTTATCTCGTATAATGAAAAACGGGCATGGAACAGTATTTTATTATATTGTGATTAAAAAATCATGACTTTATGAATTTTATTTCAAGACTCTATAGTTTCTCTTTTAATATATTGAAACTGTTTTATTAATAAGGAAGTTTTAATTTTTTGGAACCTTTTACTTTAGGTAAATA
>VMDO01016130.1:0-48815 GCA_007922755.1 Pedetes capensis | reverse complement strand
ATATAAAAATTATCTCCTTAAATTCATAGAAATATAACTTATTTTAGTTACCTATGTGCACAGGTTTTCCTTTGAAACTAGGGCAAACTTGGTATAAGGCATATATGGAAAAAAATGAATAAGCAAGACAACTTCCATTGTATCTTCACTTTTGTATAGAGTCATCTCATATTTATCTTTCCTCCAATCTCTTAAAATCTTTCAATGGTGCATAACTGACAAGAAGATGAAATCTAAACACAATGTCATGCATTAGAAATACCCAACTGTAATCACCCTCTTGCCTTGTGCTGTTTTCCCATTGTCATTAAATTCTTTACAGAGTTAACACTTGTTTGAGGTTTTTGTTGTTGTTGTTGTATACTTGTCCACCATACTATCTCTGTGCTGAATTTAGTATTTTTTTCCTTGGGTTTTTTAATATATTATTTTCCTTAAGTTTAGGTATTGTTTCTGAATTACTGGAGTACATGCTTGTCCGCTCAGCTACAATAATACCTCATTCTAGCATATAGGTAGCATTTCTTGGTTCCTGCATATGAGATTTTCCTATGTACATATGCATACCATACATATAGTTTCTACCTGAAGGTGGGATCAATCTTGAATGTAATTCTTGGTGTCCGGGATCATTTGACATGTTTGACCTGGCAATGGTACTACCTTTTAAGGCAAAATGAAAGCAAAAATTGCCTACTTTAAATACATGAATTCAGAAACCCATAACTGATTATCACATTGACAATCTATTACTATAGAATATAAAACATTGTTTTTTCTTCAGAGTGATGAAGGGGCACTGACTTTTCTTGGCTGCAGATCAGAAAAACCTTGGAAAATTTGGAAGCTCTTATAGTATTTTGGTGATGATTATATCATGGATTACTCACAATTTATCATTAACATTTAAACATAACACATCATTTAAGACAGTTTTTTCTACTTTTCTTACTTTCACGAGTGGATAACTCACCCACTTTGATCCTCAATTCATTGTTTCAAGCTAATTTATTGTTGGTCCCACGAGGAGTATGTTGATACCAAACCACAGTGTCCTGATAGATAGAAAGAAAGTGTCCCTGGAGGAAGAGACAATTGCAGTGACACCTAAGTTCCAGATAGAAGCCAAGTAAATAATGGCCTCTGTAGCAATGGTATGGACTGAATTGTGTTTCCTTAAAATTCATATGTGGAAGCCGTAACTCCAGATGGGATGATATTTGGATACAGGCCCTTTGGGAGTTGATTAGTTCAGATGAGGCCATGAGGGTGTGGCCTCCAGGATGGAGTTAATTCCTTTATACAACAGGCACCAGGAAACTGGCTCTGGGTCTGTCATTACCATGTGGGGACACTGTCAGAAACTGGCTGTCTGTAAGAATGCTCCCACCAGAAACCCAGCACTTAAAGACCTAGATCTTAGGCTTTCTGGTTTTCAAACTACAAGAAAATAAATTTCTGTTGTTTAAGCTACCCAGTCTCTAGATTTTTGTGATGGCAACAAAGCAGATGAAGACAAACAGGGACACCAAGCCTGATCTTTGCTGTCTCCCAAATGCCCAGACAAATTCGAAAAGGATCAAAAAGTAAAATCTTACTGGACACCTTGGCACAGTCCTGCAATCCCAGAGACTTGGGAGGCTGAAGCAGGAGGATCATGAATTTGAGGTGAGAAGCAGCCTATACAACTTAGTGAGACCTTTTATCAAAATAAAAAATAAAAATGCGGCTGGAAGTGCAGCCCCTAGTGGAAGAGAACTTGTCTGGCATGCATGAGGACCTGGATTCTACCTCCCAGTACTACAAAAAATAAATAACATAAAATAAAATAAATCTCCCAAAAGATAAACTTAATGCATAAGTACTTAGTAAGAATTATAAATAAAAATTCAAAATATGATTAGAGGCAATCAAAGAAATAGTCTAAGAAGAATATTACAGAGATATTATAAATGTCTGCTAAAGTTCTCATTGCATCAGTATTGAGAAATGTAATAAATAGCAAATAATCAGGTCATGGTTATGTTGATTATGGTATATCCATATCTTTTAAGGTAATGTGATAATTTTTTTAAGTTTTTGAAGCCTTTTTAGTAAATTAGGAACAATTTTAATGTGTCAAGATAGAATTTCTGAACAGTAAATTACATAGGAGATAAGGTGTAATTTTAGCTAATTTTGAAAAATTACATAGCAAAATACTAAAAGTAAATGCAGCAAAGTGTTAGTTGTGGAATTTTGTTTTAGAGTGACTTTAACAAAACAAGTCTTTTGATGTACCACTTGTTTTCACATAGGTATTTTCTACATGAGTAAGTTTAGTATTTCTTCTTAGACCATTGACTTTCAAGTAGGCATTTTGATTTTGCTCTGCTGTTCCCTTCAATGGGATATAGGTAGGATGCTGTAGGCTTCAGTTTCTGACTGTTATCATGGCATAATTATAGAACCTTTCTAATTTGGTAAATAAATTATATGTTTTTCAAAGGTATATAAGAAATGTAATTTTCTTCCTGCTTTTCCACTGTATTATCTACAACTCTGGTCTGATCACCCATCTGCAAAAAATTTGATCCCATTGTACAGTAGAAATAATGTGTCCTGGCTAACTGCATGGGACGGTCGTGAGGATTAATGAGGAGATGATTGGAAAATACTTAGAGTTCCTCAGAGAAAAGTGCTCTGATATGGTGACTATTACATTCCTGTACTAGGCTGCTGAGAGGGAAGTCAAGGGAAATCAAAATTTGGTGAGTATCAGCCAGGAAATCAAATCAATCATAAATGTTCTGGCAGCACATTTCATACACATGCCCCAGAGTACACAGTCAAGCGAAGCTAAAGCTCCCCCAAAAACGTATAAATTATTAGAGACACATAGGCTAAATTTTGACTCTATGTTGGCAATTCAATTAGGAGTTAGGAGTAGATGTAGTGAACTTCCCTTTCTGGGTGAAAATATTGTGCTCCATCAAGTACTAACCATATGGAAGGTTTGGAAGCTGAACAGAGATATTCATTAAGCTTGAAAGGGACAGATCTGAGCCAGACAGTACTTTGTAACCTGGCACCAGGCCTTTAGATCAAACCTACTATTTTATTGTTTTAGAGTCCAATTAAGTTCTTTAGAAACTCAGTAGAAAGGCCACATCTTCACAAAATATCTTCAGCATCTTGTAAATGGGATACTTTGGTCTGGCATGAAAAGACCCTCCTTGAAATTCTTACAAATTAAAATCAAAATCAATACATCAATCCTGTTCTCAGGCAACAAAGAAACAGATGAAAGGCAAAAATAAGGCAGACTGAAGTTCTAACAATAATTCCCAAATATGCTGGCGCCTAGTTTGATTAAGACTAGGAGGGAACACCTGGAAGAATTGCAGCCAAGTCTGGCTCTTGGTCCCTTTGTTCTCCCCAAAACCCTTATCCCTTGTGTTAACTATACTATCACACTTGGTACTTTGAAATTGGAACACAATAATTTATTCTTTTTGACATTGGAAGTGTATTACAGATCACAAAGTTGTTTCTTTTTTCCCTTGTCAAGCTGTTACCCTGTCTATCTAAAATTCACACATTGACCTTACATGTCTGTCTTCAAGAACAAATTACCTTTCTTCTTACTGTCCATCAATTTGATCTTTTTCTCTTTTGATGTATCCTGGAAGAAAGGAAGGCGTATCTGTGTCATCTCCCTATTTGTCAGAATTTGTCAAGATTAAACAGCTGCTCTTGGAGAGTGTCAAGCAGTTATGTGTGCAAAGGTGTACTAGCTATTTACTATGTGATTAGGTGCAAAAGACAGACATGATGCCAAACACCAGCATTTATTAAAATATTCATTTTGTTCCATTATATTTTAAGTGAGAAACAGAAACAAGATAATAGTTTTAGTTCAATGAGGCACAAAAAGATTTGGTTATGAATTCTGAAAAATAAATCTCCGATTTTTTTCATATTTCTGGTTCTATGGCACTTAACTGAGCAATTTTTTTTCTAGAACTTATATGGATTTCCAAGTAATCATTGTACAAATTTATCTGGGAATTGAAAAATCTACAGAAAAATACCCCAATGGGATAGAGTGAATTTGCAAGAACACCCTATTTATGAAATAAACCAGTTATTTCATCCTGTCATTTTAATCCTTGGTGTCTGATCTCATCAGATCTTGGAAGCTAAGCAGGGTCAGGCCTGTTTAGTACTTAGATGTGAGACCACCTAGGAACACTGGGAGGCAATAGGCTTGGGAGGACCTGGCAGCTCATTCACCCCAAATAATCAGGCATTGAAAATCCTATGAATGGCAGAGAAGCACTGACAATTTTGTCAGGCATGGCATAGTGTTATGTAGTGTTTCATCTGTTGTACATAGGGTTACTATGAGTTGGACCTGACTTGACAGCACCTAACAACAATAATCATTTTAATGATCTCTGACTTGTATTTTAGAAATTTTTGCCTTTACTCGGTTCTTCTCTTCATATATTCTCTACATATTGTTTGTAAAATTTAATAAAAGCTCTCTGTAAGGACTCTTTCAGGAAAGGGTTTTATATTCTTTCACTTACTGTTACTTTGATACAATCAGGGATATTAAATTTGAGTTCATTTGGATTTATATTTCTTCCCACATAAGCTGAGAATTGTAGCTATTGCTGTGTAGAAAGCATATTGTTTTACATAATCAGTGCTATTTGGAATATTTTGGAAATACAAACTAATTATGAACTTTCTTTGATAAGAGACAATTTTATCTCATGATTATTTATTTTTGCTTATATTTACATAACACTAATATTATGAAGGGATTTAGTTCAGTTGGTAGAGCGCTACTTGGCAGTCTTGAGATCCTGGGTTCCATTGTCAGCACTGCAAAAGTAGGAGGATGTGGCAATCCACTCCGGAAGAAATCCCAAAACAATCGGCCACTGAAAACCCTATGAGGGTCGCTAAGAGTCAGACATGACCCAAGGGCACCTAACAACAACAACAATCTTATGAAGACAAGCATTAAACCAGCATATTATTGGTTTGCACATTAGGCATGTGATTACCTCTGAATTGTTTTCCTTTATGATATCTCAGATGGAAAACATGGAATCAGAGAATGTGGTCAGATTCCTCTTTATCTCTGTTTGATAATCACTGTCTCTCAGTTTCAGCTAACATCACTTATGGAAGACTAGGGCAGTGAGAATTCTTGTGGAAGCAATCTTATGACATCTGCATATGATAATTATAGACTGCAATGTGGTGTTTATCTTACAGGAAGTGGAGAAGACATTAATACTACTCACTTTCCAAGCTCTGACTTTGCTGTAAAGTGCCTGTATAAATGACAACTGCATAACTTTAATGGGGGAGCCCACTCTTGGTTGGAAGTATGGCAGCTGAGTTCATGGTCATGAGTTTAAGCTAAAATTTAATCACTGATTCATTAATAATAAATATTCTGAGGATGGCTTTTAGCACTAGATACTGTGCTAGACTCTATTGTTGAAATACATATGGGCTAGGACCTCAGCTCTCAGGGACCTCACTGTGGTTGGGTGTATTGTGTATATTTGAGGGTCTGGGATTTAGCTCAGTTGGTAGAGCACTGCTCTGCAGTCTTTGAGGTCCCTTGTTTGATTCCCAGCACTGCAAAAATGGGACAAGGACATGGTAATCTACTCCCAAGGCAATCCCAAAACAGGCAGCCATTGAAAACCCTATGAGGGTTGCTATGAGTTGGACCAAACTCGATGGCACCTAAGAACAACAACATGTATGTTGTGAGGGAGGGGTTAGGTAATGGAAGATGAGGAAGGAGAGCAAGATTTGGGGAGAACACAAATTTGTACATGGTTTATGATGAACTCATTGTGTAGTCTGCACACCTGAAATGCCAGCTCACCCATTAGATTCAGCCATAATTGAATTTGAATCATTATGGGTGGCATTGGAACACATAAGATTTTCCTGCTCAGTTGGAAGGCAGCAGACATGGGTACCATATCTCAGCAATATTGTTTGTTGTCTGTGTCACTTAAAGTCACATCTATAAAATAGATACAATTTTCTATTTTACATACTTTAAAATGCTGTGATGATCAAAATACAAATGTAATACAAACATAATAATCTACAACATATTGTGGTTGTGGTTAGGTGCCATTGAGTCAGGACTGACCCATAGTGATGCTATGTTTGACAGAATGAAGCACTCTGTGATTCTGTGCCAGGCACAGGATCTTATTTATGTTTAAGTACATTATTGCAGCCACTGTGTCAATCTAGTTGAGGATCTTCCTTTTGTTCATTGACCTGCCACTCTCCCAAACATGATGTCCTTCTCCGGGGATTGGTGCCTCCCGAAATGTCCAAAATATGTAATATGCAATTTAGCCATCCTTGTTTCCAAGGAGCACTGTGTTTGAACTTCCTGTAGGACAGATCTGTTGGTTCTTTTGGCAGTTCAGGGTATGTTCAGTATTTATCTCCAGCATCATAATTCAAAAGCATCAATTATTCCACTGTCTTCCTTATTCAGTGTCTAGCTTTCACAACAATATTATGCTCCTGAAAATACTATGGCATAAGTCATGTGCACCATCATACTCAATGCGACATCTTTACTTTTCAACACTTTAAAGAGGTCTTTTGCAATACCTTTACCCAATGCAATGTGTCTTTTGATCTCTTGACTGCTGCTTCCCTTGGTGTTGATTGTAGAACCAAGCAAAGCAAAATCTTGGACAATATTTTCTCCATTTATCACAAAGTTGCTTACTGACCTAGTTGTAAGGGTTTTGTTTTATTTTGTTAATATTGACGCACAATCCAAACTGAAGGCTGTGTTCTTGGATCTTTATCAGTATATGTTTCAAATCCTCTTCACTTTCAGCAAGCAGAGTTGTGTCATCTGCATAACACAGATTATTGAGTTTTCCTCGAATCATAATGCCACATTCTTCTTCATGAAGATTATTTGCTCAGCATAGAGTTTGAAGAGGTATGGTGAAAGGATACAGCTCTGAGATATACCTTCCTCAACATTAAAGCAGGAAGTGTTTTCTTGTTCTATTTGAACAACTGTCTTCTGGTCCATGTACAGATTCCTCATGAGTACAATTGCTCTGGTATTTCCATTCTTCACAGTGTTATCAAATATTTATTATGATACACACAGTCAAATGCCTTTGCATAATCAATAAAAGACAGATAGACATCTCTGTGGTATTCTCTGCTTTTGGCTAATATCCATGTGACATCAACAAGGATGTCGCTGGTGCTGTACCCTCTTCTGATTGATTTTGCAACAGTTCTCTATGTATTAGTGTGGTTGCTTTTGAATGATTTTTAGCAAAATTTTACTTGCATATGATATTAATGATATCATTTGATAGTTTCCACATTCGGTTGGATTCCTCGTTCTTGGAAATAGGCACAAATATGGATCTCTTCCAGTCAGTTGGCCAGGTAGCTATTTTCCAAATCTCTTGGCATAAACAAGTGAGCACCTCCAGTGCTGTATCTGTTTGTTGAAATATCTCGATTAGTATTCCATAAATTCTTGGAGCTTTGCATTTCACTAATTCCTTAAAGGCAGCTTCCTCTTCGTCCTGCAGTACCATTTGTTCTTGACTATATGCAATCTCTTGAAATTGTTGGTTATCACCAGTTCTTTTTGCTATAATGACTTTGTATTCCTTCCAATGTCTTTTGATGTTTCCTGTGACATTTAATATTTTCTCTTAAAAATCCTTCACTATTGCCACTCAAGGCTTGAATTTTCTTCAATTCCTTAAGCTTCAGAAAAACAGCATATTTTTCTCTTTTGGTTTTCTATCTCCAGCTCTTTGCACATGTCATTATGATATTTGATTTTGTCCTCCTGAGCTGCCCTTTGAAAGCTTCTATTTATTTCCTTAATTTCATCATGTCTTCCTTTTACTTTAGCTGCTTGACATTCAAAGGCAAGTTTTAGAGTCTCTTTTGACATGTAATTTGTTCTTTTCTTTTTTCTAGTCTTTTAAATACCTTTTGCTTTCTATGTGAATGATGTCTTTGATATCATGCCACAACTTATCTGGTCTTTGATCATTAATATCTAATATATTAAACCTATTCTTTGGGTGGTCTCTGGATTCAGGTGGGATATATCCAAGGTCATGCCTTAGCTCTTGTGCACTTGTTCTAATTTTCTTCAGTCTCAATTTGAACCTGCATATAAGCAGGTGATGGTCTGATCCACAATCAGCACTTGACATTTTCTGACATTTGATATAGAGCTTTTCCATCATCTCTTTCCACAAATGTAGTCAATTTGGTTTCTGTAATGTTCCATCTGGTGAGTCCTATGTGTATAGTCACCATTTATGTTGATGAAGAAATGTATTTGCAATGAAAGGTCATTGGCCTGGCAAAATTCTATCATTCAATGTCCAGCATCATTTCTGTCACTAAGGCCATGTTTTCCAACTACTGAGCCTTTTTCTTTACTTCCAACTTTTGCATTCCAGTTACCAGTAATTGTCAATACATCCTGACTGCATGTTTGATCTATTTTTGATGGCAGGAGCTGGTAAAGGTCTTCCCTGTCTTCCTTTGTGGTGTTAGTGATGGGTGCATAAATTTGAATAATAGTCATTTTAACTGGCCTCCCTTGTAGGCATATGGATATTATTCTATCACTGACAGCATTGTACTTCAGGACATTTCTTGAGTTTTCTTTTTTGATGATGAATGCTACCCCATTTCTTCTTAATTTGTCATTCCCAGCATAGTAGACCATATGATTATCTGATTCAAAATGGCCCATGCCAGTTAATTTTAGGTCACTGATGCCTGTTGTTGTTGTTAGGTGCCATCGAGTTGGTATCTGACTCATAGCAACCCTACATGCAACAGGGGAAACACTATTGTCAGTGCTTCTCTGCTGTTCATAGGGTTTTCAATGGCAATTGATAATTGGGAGTGGCTTGCTGGGTCTGTCTCCCAGCCCAGGCTGGCCTCGAACTCATGATCCTCCTGCCTCATCCTCTTCAGTGAGTCACTTACCAGTGTGTGACACCACAACCAGCCACTGATGCCTAGGATGTTGATATTTATGCATTCCACTTCACTTTTGTTGATTTCTAATTTCCATAGATTCATACTGTGTGCATTCCACATTATTAATTATTAATGGATGTTTACAGTTGTTCCTCCTCATTTTGAGTCATTCCACATCAGCAAATGGAGGTCCGTGGGGCTTTATTCCATTTCCATCATTAAGGCAGACTCTACTTTGAGCAGGTAATTCTTCCCCAGGCATCTTTTTAGTGCCTTCCAACCTAGGGGTCTCATTTTCTGGCACTATATCTAACCATCTTTCTCTGCTATTCATAGGGTTTTCAATGGCTAATTGTTTCAGGAGTTGGCTGCCAGGTCCTACTCCCGTCTGTCTTCATCTTGAAGGTCAGCTGAAACTTGTCTACCACGGGTGACCAAGCTGTTATCTATAATACCAGTAGCACAGTTTTCAGCATGATAGCAACATGCAAGCCCCTCCCCCCCAGTACCACAAACTGACATACATGGGGGATTTAAAAATTGTTTATGTCTAAATCAATATGGTTGCTTAAATAAATAGATTTTACTTAATTCAAGGTATAAATGATTGTATATAGTATTGAGTTTAGCAGTAATGAAAGTAATAGTTTCGTTTTTGTTATGTTTTATTTGCATTACTGGAGGTTTGAGCCCAGGGCTCTGTTCATGCTAAGGAAGTATTCTACCACTGAGCTGCACTAGAAGTGCCTTTTTTTATTTTTTGTTTTGAGACAGAGTCTTGCTAAATTATGCAGACTTCCTCTCACCTTGAATTTATGATCTTCTTGCCTCAGCTTCTAGAGTTTCTGGGATTACAGGTGAGAGCCATGGCACCCAACTAGTATCTTTATTCTGAATAAGCAAAACCTGAAAAGAACACAATGGCTCTAAATAGAATGGTTAAAAAAGCTATGAAACAATACAAAAGAATGGAAACTCTTTCCTCTGTAGCAATAAAAAACAATGAACTACTAGTACATATAATGATATGGATGAATTTCCAAAATATGTTTCCAAAATATGCTGAGCAAGAAAATAGTACAAAAATGTCTATATGGTAGGATTGCATTCTTTTAAAGTTTCAGAATGGACAAAATCTATGGAGGTAGAAATCAGGATAATGTGGAAAAGTGAAGAGAATGAGTTGGAATGTGGCCTGAGAAATTTCGGGAGTGATGGAAATGTACTCTATCTTGATTGGGGTGTGGATTATACAAGTGTATTCTTTTGTCAAAAGTCATTGAACAATATTGAAAATTTGCACATTTAACTGTATCTAAATTCTTTCACAATTAAAAAGGAGAAATAATATCTAAAAAACAGGGAAAGTGAAAGTTTGCATTTTACTCTCAAAAACCAAGAATTATTCCTCTTAGTCTATTAGTATAATTTTCACTTTGAAATCATCTGGCTTTTCCTGTATTATTGTTCTTTAGTCCAGAGTGTGAATTTTTAACAAAATGCAGAGTGTGTATTTCAATGGAGTTGTTTCAATAAACAATTTACCACCAGACTGGTGTTTATTGCATAAAAAATTGTCACCCAAAGATGTCAACATTCTAATCCCTGGAATCTCTGAATACGGCAAAAGGGAATTCAAAGCTACTATTAAGGATATGAACCTTAACATAAGGAGAATATGCCTAATTAGCCAGGTGGGACCAATCTAATCATGTAAATCCTTAAAAGGAAAGAACTTTCTCCAGCTGGACCAGGAGAGACAGGAAAGATTCCAAGTGAGCAGGATTGGCAGTGCCATTGCTAGTTTTGAGATGCAGGGGCTCACACAGGAAGACTAGAGACAGGTCCCTAGCCACTAAAGGTGACCCCTAGATGATGCAAACCAGGAAACAGCAGTATATAGCACTGTACAAGATTCTGGAAATGGGGATTTACAATGGCAAGTAACTAAATTCTGCCAGTAATCCCAGCGAACTTGAAATATTCTTCCCTAGGGCCTCCCAGTAGATCCCTGCAGACTGATACCGGATTTGGGCCTGGGAGTCCTGCAATGAGGATACCAGCCGCACCCAGGCAGTCTTCTGACCTACTGAACTGTGAGGTAATACTTTATGTTGCTTAAGCCATTAAGTTTGTTGTAATTTGTTATGGTGGCAATCGAAAACTAATGCTGTATTTCAGAATGAGAATGAAATATGAGGGAGTTTTGATTTTCAGGGAGGTTAGAAAACACAGCACATAAATCTTCCGAAAACATGAAAGATTTGGGGAAGACAAAATTGATAACACCTTTTACATTTAAATTTAATTTGTATCATATTCCACTACATTCCTCCTGATAGACCATCCTTCTTTTGTTTCTTTTCCTAGAACTTCTCATTGCTTATGTGAAAATCCTCTCTAGTTATCAACTTTGTACTTAGAACGACCTTGAGTACATGGGTATACTTGGCATTCTCACTTCATTTATATGTACAAATATTTCTTTACAAAGTCAAAATTCTCCTTTTGATTTATCTAGTAATGCAGAAAATAAAGGATAGGAAATATAAATATTTTATTTGGAAACCAACCCAAAATCTTCAGATATGACTGCAGGGCATGGTAATCTCATCTGTTTCTCACCTGGCGTCAGGAACTACTGTTTCCATATTTCTCCTTGTCTCCTCACACAGCCTTTCCCCACCCTCTCCTAAAACCATTACATCCAGTTGAAATGGGTTTCTCCTGTTTCTCATCCTTACCCTTTTCAGGAGAGCCTTTAAGAACTATTGTCACGACTCCATCATCAGAAGCAACTCCCCAAGAGCAATGCAGTTTCTTGACTGTAAAATCGTTTTTGTATTTTTTTTTTCCTTTGCCTGAGGAAAAGAGAAAGATTAGACATTAAGTCACATGTAATCTTGCTCACTGAAGTCACTGAGAGGGTCACTTTCCACCATTACTTGAGACAAATGTGTTGTCTCTATGTATGTGAGTTTATTCCAACCTGATCTCAAAGCCACTCGGTGATGGGGAAATGCATACTCATCTGAAAAAGGTATTGCTCCCTGGTTCATTATTGAGGAGATGCTAACTTAAATAAGAAATCTTAAAGTTCTTTAATAGGAAAACATTTTCTATTTAGAACATCAAAGGATAGCTTATGCACATTAAAATCCATGATTATAACAAACTCCAATGAACAATTCTAGCTATTTTTTATTGAAAAATGAAGAAAGATAACAATTGTAGGACACCTAAACTTATTGGCTTTAATTAAATGTGTTTGTTCTTAACTGATGTAATTTAAATACAATCCATAGAAAAGATTTATTGCATATTTGGTACCAATTTGCCTGTCCACATAAGAATATTCATAGTCCAGTGCAAATAAGTCTGATATATAGGAAAGTATAAAATCTCTGACAATGTTATTTTTTAATTTTAAGTCAATTATTTAAAATCTATAATTAGGTATAATAAAGTTTTTTTCTTTCCCTTGTTTCTTTTTCAAAAAACTAGAAAATACATTGAGATTTTAGAAACAGCTATATGAATTTCTGAAACTGTATATATTATCATTATAATTTAATTCAATGTTGGGCTTTAGATCGGGAATCACTGCTCCTAGTAATATTATTGCCCACTTCTCTCCTTTCACAAGTAAACAATAAATTTGTTTTTGCTATGTTTTAAGTTTCAAACTATTTTTAAACATAATGGATCCAACTCTGAATGTGCTCTGAATGCGGCACACTTGGGATTATAGCAATAAAAGACATGTATATAGAAGCATCATAATTATTTTTCAGTTCTTAGTATATACCGTTGAATGGATTAGCTCTTTAGTATCAACTTGAAGAACTAGACATGTAAGACCAGAAGAAAGAAATGTATTCATTAAGTTCATGCCATGGATTAGGCATGTATTAGATTTTCAGTATCTGGTATTTGTTTACACAAAAAGCCTTTTAATTAAAAATTATCCCCATTTTACAGAGAAGAAAATTGAGACTAAGACAATTAAAGTAACTCATCCAAGGTCATAAAAGTAGGATTTCAATCCTTATTTTTCTAAATCCAATGCCCATTAGCCAGTAGTCTAGAAGGGCAACAAACCGGAGGGAAGAAAGAGTAGAAAAGTAAAGCCAGAAATCTCTAACCTGCTCTTTAAAGCAAACAGGCCCTTGCCCAGGAGAAAGAGAGTCCTTTGCCTCAGATGAAAGTAATTAATAAGGGGGTGTCAAACTTAGTAATCACCATAAATAATCACACAACATTTTATTAAATCAAAACTCATGGCAAAACATCTATGAAGAACCCATATCAACATTTTGAATAAAGACAGATCAATCTTTCTAATTTTTCTTTTTGTTACAGGCTACCAAATCCTGAGGGCTGGGACTTAACTCAGTTGGTAGAGCACTGCTCTGCAGTCTCTGAGGTCCCGAGTTCGATTTCCAGCACCACAAAAATGGGAGAAGGACGTGGCAATCCACTCCCAAGGCAATCCTGAAACAGCCATTGAAAACCCTATGAGGGTCATGACTCAACGGCACCTAACGACAACAACAACCAAATCCCGAGGCAAGGCACAGTTACTGATCCTGTTAAGACAACTGAGTCTCCACCAGAGATGATAACTGAAACTGGTGAGTCAAAAGATACATGCATTTTTAATTCAGATAATGTTCATAATAAGTCTAAGATCTATTTTTTTTCACATTTTAATGTATTTGAAATTAGAAAGTAATTTACAGAGGATACTTTATTATAATAGCTGGTGAGGAAGCAATCCTCACTTATTTATCATTGCTTAGGCAGGTTAATTAGTTGTGATTCTTGGTAGCCTGACTGGACACATATAGCTTGCTTATTTTTCTGCCAATAAGCTATTTGTTATTTGTTGTCTATGAGCACATTCCGGCAAGATCAAGACAGTGCTAGAATCAAATCTTGCAGAATGGCTAGGACAAAAATCCCAGTGACAATACTGGAGTACTCTTTGTAAGAAATTATGCTGCACTAGTGCTTGTGGAGCTAGGGAGAATAATAATGAGTGGAAAATGAGAACTACTTTGAGTGAACAAGTGATTAGAATGCAGACCATAATGGCACACATCTGTAATACCAGCTCTTGGGAAGATGAAGCAGGAGGATCATGAGTTCAATGGTGGCCTGGCCTACATATGGAGACCCTGGATCAAAAAAAAGTTATTAATGTCAAGGAACTTTAGAAACTTTCTTTTTAATGTGTGCACAGTATTATCTACCTGGCTATCTATCTATCTACTAAAATCAATCTCCAAGTAAATTTAAAGAATAAAAATTCAACCAAAAGAATGATAAAGAATTATTGTATCATAGCCTAATTGTCAGTATTATATTTTTGTTGGTGTATAAAATAATGTTTTGTAAGTAATGACATCTTAAATTCAGTAAAATATGGTATTGCCAAAGTGTGTTGCAAATAAGATTTTCTACTATAATATTTTCTTACAACTTATTCCATACCATTAACTTTGCTTGTTATAGCTCTCGTGAATCAAAATTAATTCTTTATACATATACCATTACTAAAATATTATTCCATATTTTCTTTTAATTTTATAAATCTAGAACTTACTTTGATATGCTTTTAATTTAGGCTTCTAAATTTCCCACTTTAATGGTGTAATTCGGTATCTGTATGTATAGTCTTTTTCTACTTTAAAATTTTTCCTTCTTCTCCATACTTTTTCTTTGGACTTGCCAAAAGTTTACTTTATTAGGTTTTCCAAATATCTTATTTTGAAAATGTCATGTAGCCTGTATTTTGTTTTTCACTTATATATACCATACACCTGTATCCTTTCTATTCTTTAGCTTTTGACTGGAAATGATATATTTTTTAAATGTTCAAGACCTTTCCCATCCTTTTTGTGCATGTGATAGATTCTAATATTGTTTGTTCTGAAGACTACTATTCAAAGAGCCTTTAATCAATAATTATGGGTAGTGGGTAAACCTTGTGTATGTCTCATTTTTTTTGAATATGTAAACTCCCTATTCCTCCAAGGGAGAAGTACCTATGTAGGTTAAGAAAGTGAGTTAAGCAATTATAAACATGAAAATGTGTGAGAAGAACTGGTAATGAATGTTAAATAAGGGTAACTAACCAGCACAGAAATTGATAACCCAAATTAAAACAAAAGAAAATGAAGAGTTAAGAAATATATAAAGATTCCCTAAAATGAGGATGGAGTTAGACGTAGATTAATAGAGCAAACATGTTACCATAAAATTCTTAGAAGAAAAGAATGACTAACCCCATGAAACCCAGATGGTGTTTTAAGCAACAGACAGACATAAAAGGTCCCAGAGCAGATCACCCCCCAAAATGTGACTGATCAAAGAACAAACCAAAATGAACTAAATAGGGATGATTTATAAAATGGGATATGAGGAATAAATCCTATAAATATAAAACATATATTAAACAAAGAAAAAAATTTCTGCAGAACCTAGAGTAAAAAGTACACATTCTGGCAAAATAAAAAATAATGCAAACTGTAAGACCCCAGAGGTTGCAGAAGGGAATTTTTTTTTTAATTTGTAAGATATAAGTTGATATAGTCTAAAAGTAAAATCTGAAAGTAAAAATGATCTGAGATCCAAGCGCATAATTTTTCAACTCAAGATTTCTGCTGATTCCAGGATGTTATGAAATAGATTGTGAAATGGAGGGGTACATTTGGCAGCCAACTATATGTATGTTTGTGTGTGTTTTGGGGTTTACCATGGGCTTTCCAAGGTTTGACTGGGGGCTAAACACTAACTCTAGGAAGACCAGACCACATGGAAACATAAAATTAGTGTTTAATCACCTGTATATTTGCAGTTACATTAAAGTGATTCTAAAATGATAGTGCCCTTATCTTCCTGCAAATTTAAATGTAATTCCTCTCTAAAGAATATTTTTCAGTGCCTTAATTTTTCCTGTTTTTGTGTATAATGGATCGTATACT
Source organism: Pedetes capensis (assembly GCA_007922755.1). Classification (NCBI taxonomy): domain Eukaryota; kingdom Metazoa; phylum Chordata; class Mammalia; order Rodentia; family Pedetidae; genus Pedetes; species Pedetes capensis. The sequence continues at coordinate 32,784 of VMDO01016130.1, read as the reverse complement.
AAAAATGTTTTACTAATTTTTAAAAAATAAGCCCCTGATAGGTGAGAGGTTATGGAGCAAAAAAATTAGAGGACATGGGAGAGTCAACAAAAACAAGTTTTTTGCTTGAAATAAGGTTTATTTCTGTTTATAGTGTCTTGAGACATAATAAAAGACAGACAGATACAAAGGGAGAACAAAAATTACCAATATCAGAAATTTATGAAATAGAGGACATCATTACAGATTCTACAGTCAACAAAAGAATTATAAAAGATATTCTAGTAGTCCCAGCTATTGCAATAATAACCCTTCTTATATTCCCTCCCCCTCAGAGCAATCATGCCTTATAGTTTAATTAATTCCTAATAGTGGTTCAAAGCCTGCTCCCTTCTTTCCTTTCTCTTTATTATAACAGTATAAAATTTGCTTCCCTCTTCATACAGGCAAGCCTTCAAGTATTTGAAAATGATATCATCACCTCCAAATATTCTTTCTTTCAAGCTACACGTCTTTAGTTCCTTTCTTTGCTTCTCACATTACCTGGTTCTGCAATTTACGTCAAGTATTCTCTAGTTGTCATCTAGTCTTTTAAGGAATATAAAAACATAAAACATCCTATCACATAGATTACGCTGAGGCCATTACCATAGGTATTATTACAAAGCTCTTTACCTTTCCAAGATGAGTAACAAAATAACATTAAAAAAGGAATTTTCCCTCTAGTAACTGGAAGAGTTAGAGTAGATGCTATTTACAGGTGAATGCCTGGAGGCAGAGTCTTCTTATAGGAAATTAGACTAACTTTTCAATGTAATATCTTCCAGCTATCTGCCCCCTTTCTTCAATCCTGTTGGTTTCTAATGCTCTCTCAACTAGTGAGCAAAATCAAGTAAGATAGGCAGCAAAACACGTTCCATCTTTTTTTCTGACCACTGGTCCAGATGAATATGCAATGAAATGAAGAGGTAAATATGGATTTTATGAGTCTGTAGAGTTAGGGAATACCTTTTTTCAATAATGAATTCTACAAGCTAAAATTTTCTTTCATTGTAAATCTGTGAATAGGAGGGAGTTAGACACAATGGAGAAAATATGGACTACAGGAGATTATGAATAGAGAAGACCTACATTTTAATTGGATGAATGAAGTAAACTCTTGGCTGGATTTAATGGTTAAATTCTGGTTGGTTATGGCTTTTTCTTAAGTTCCAGAAATAAGTCAACTCCTAATTTAGAACAAAAACTCAAATTCACAAAAAAAGGAACACATCCACTTCCCTATCAATTGAAGGAAATCAATACAGCAATCAGACCACCCATATGCTATCATCTTAATACTTTACCAAGGCTATAACAGGCTTTCAAAAATACCTTATCTGATGCTCTGAAGTTATTAGAAATCCATAATCTTTCTCTATGATAGAGGATTGTTCCTTGAGCCACTACTTGTGACAAATGTGCAAGAGTAGCCTCAGTACCCTTGTGCTCTTGAAGAATCTACAGTGCTACTACCTTTTCAGGACCCTGGAGAGAGAACACATGTATGCACTATCATACACCACACATGTGTGTGCACACACACACATTTGAACTAAGAATGCACCTGCATTCAGCATTACTCTGTGTATTGGCCTGAATATCAATTTGCTTTCAGGTTCTTTTAAAGATTGTTCTATTAACACATAATGTTTCTATGTGTTTATGGGGTATATTATACTAATTCAACGTATCTATACAATGTATAATTATCCAATCAAGATACTTAGCATTTCTGTCTCCTCAATCATTAATTATTTCTATGTTGAGGGGAAAATTCAGACTCTTCTAGTTATTTAGAAATTATATCAGAGATTATTGTGGACTAAAGTTACCCTACTAGTCTATAAATACCAGAACTAATTCCTCCTCTAAGTATGTTTTGCCTCTTATCTAACTTCCCTCCATTTTCATCCCTTCTTCCTTTCCCAGTCTCTAGTGACTACTGTTTACTCTCTTCTATGATTTTTTAAGATTCCACTAATAAGGACACGTGTATTTGTTCTTCAGTGCCTGACTTATTTCATTTAAAATGATATCTTCAAATTGATCTGTTACCACAAATGACCTGATTTCATTTTTATAACTGAATAATACTCCATTGTGCCTATATACTGTTTATATGTTCATTAGTTAATAGATACTCAGATTGTTTCCTCTTATTGGCTATTGGGACTAATACTGCCATTAATATGGGAACAAAGATCTCTTCAAAAGAATGATTTCATTTCCTTTTAATATATACCCAGGAGTGGGATTGCTAGGTCACACAGAAGTTCTACTTTTAGACTTTTGTTGAACTTCCATGCTTGTTTTCTATAATGAGTGTATTAATTTACATTTTTACCAAGAGTGTATGTATAAGTTTCCCTTTACATCCTGGCCAGCAGGTTATTTTTTGTCTATTTCATAAGAGCTATTCTTATTGGGGTGAGGTGATATCTCATTGTGATTTGAATTTGTATTTTCTAATACTAGTGATATTGAGTGCTTTTTAAAATATACATTTTGGCCACTTGTATATTTTCTTTTTTGAGAAATGTCTATTCATATCCCATTTGCCTATCTTAAAATCTGATTGTTTGAATTCTTTGTTTTTTTTGTTTTTCTCTTGAGTTGTTTGGAATTCCTTATATACACAAACACATGTACACACAGAAATATATTGTAGGAAAATGTGAAAGAGAAAACTTATAACAAGATGATGAAATTCACTTACATGTAAATGAAATGCAATTAATAAAAATGATACGTATATAAAACTAGGAAAAAGCACCTTGGTGATTCTCTTTCTTCTACCTCCATCCCTTTCTAATTTTCACTGGTCTATTCAGAGGTGACCTCCTAAGTCTGAGTCTTTCAGGTTCTGTCTCCAGCTGCCTTCTACTTAAATTGGGTTAATGCTGGGCACTAGCAGGAGGTTCAAGGGCAGGAGGAAAGAGAGAGGGATCTTGGCATTTCTTTCCCACTTCCTTCCCAAGTCTTCATGAGTTCAGTTTCTACCATATTACTTTTCTCTGCAGCATGCACTCCTCCTGATGCCTGTGCAGTTTATACGCTTTTGCCCTTTAGGTCTAGGGATGGCAGCAACTATTCAGATTTTAGATTCTGAGCATCACAGAATCCTTTGTTGGGTTCCTAAATTCTGCTCATGCTGAAGTAAATTGTTCCTTCACTAAAGCCTCTACGGTTGAACATTGAAGCAGATTTTCTTACAAGGATCTCAGTTGATAACAGGAGCTATTACAAACTGGGATAATAAGAACATTTCTTTTACAGAGAATGACAAGTAGCTGCTTGTTGTACTTCCTGCTATGCAGAAAGAGCAGAGGGACAGCCTGTTGAATTTTAGAAGCAACATTACCATATTTGTGTGCACCTTCACCCATTTACATGCTAACTCACAAGCCTACCAGTTTTTACAAGGAGAACAGAACAAAGGAGCTCTGTGCAATAGGTTCAGTCTATGCTTTAAGCTCCCCTACCACTTGGGCATTATGATTCAGTAGATCTAATGATACATGAATATCTGTGGCTGAGTAATACTGTTTAAAAATTCTAGTTAGACCCTGGAAGACATATACAGTTCACCTACCTCATGATTTTGGAGAAAAATTACATCCTCATCTGCCAAATATATTCCTTTCTATTTGAGAATTCTGGCTGGCTTCTAAGCCCAGAGAGTAAGTAAGTGCCTGGCAATGGGATACCAGGTACCTGGGCTTTGAAGTGCTCATCATCGATTGTGTTATTATGAATGTGATCAAATATTTAAGTTATGCATGCATGTTAACAGATCATTATTAAAAAATTGTACAGGCAAGATTGAGATTAAATAGGTATGGGAGTCCCAAGTGTGTTGAATGAGCAGGTGACTCAGACTCTTAAAGTGGACTGCGCATTCACTATATCTCTCTCAACCCACAGAAAGCATGTACTCAATAATCAGAGGGATGAGGTGCATGATCATTCCTGTGGATGTCTGTCAATTTCTTTCCCAGCAATCATGGTGCTTACTCAATGGAACAATGTACAATGTAATTATAGCAGTATGGATGGTAAATATGAACGAGCTTAACAAAGTGGCCTACCCTTTAGCAAGCCTGATCTGACTATTATCACTGAGTATTCAACCTGCCAATACTGAGGCCAGTGCTGAGCTGTTGATATGGCACCATTCCATAGGGACACCAGCCACTTACCTGGTGGAATGGTGATTACATTAAGCCTTTTACATTATAGGCTAAGGAGTGATTTGTCTACATGGAAACAGATACACATTCTGGAAATAGGTTCCTACCAGCTTCACCATACATCACCTTTTAAATTGCTCCTTTCATTGCCATACTATTTCATACTGCATTGTCTTTGACTAAGAAATCATTTTATAGCAAAAGGACTGTCACAATGGATTCATGTCCCTGAAACCCATGTTTCCCGGCATGTCCCATCACCAGTGCACAGCTGGGCCAATAGAATGATGGAATGGCTTCCTGAAGGCTTACTTTCAGTGCCAGCCGGAATGCAAATATTGTTTGGTATTGAGGTGCTGTCCTAGCAGATTAAACCATCAGCTAATACCTAATGTGCCACATTCCCCCAATCCAGCACATGCAGTCTCAGAAACTGAGGAGTAGGACAGAATGGGATTCATTACCTAATGTTCTATTCCCAGAGTTTCATTTCTCTTTCCAAAGCCTTATACTCAGTGGCTTTGGAAGAAACACTTCTGCTAATAAATATAGGTATGTTTCCATTAAATTGGGTTGTGGAACTGTTTTGTCACCATTTTTAGCTTCTAACACCATTGACCAAACTGGAAACAAAGAATTTTATTGTACTGGATGGGGTAATAAATTCTGAATACTATGGAGAAAATTGGATGATAAAGACTAGTTGGAATCCAAGTGATTCACTCTGGAGCATTTTAGCATGTACATGCCCCATAAAAATAGCCAATGAAGTTGTGGCTACCAAATTCAGGATGTCTAGGAACTATGGTCCTTTGAAAGAAAAATTTGGGTCATGTAATGAGACAAAAATTCCTCTCCTACAGTAGCTTAGGCAAGTGTGATTCGAACATGGGATGGGTGTTGGAAAAGGGAAATTATGATGATCAAATTTGGCCTCATTACTAAAAGAAAAAGCAGTAGTTAATTAACATATTCATGCTATTATTTCTGCCCCTGCTCTCGTCTCTGTCTTGCATCAAGACAGAGTGAGTAATACAAGAATCTGCATTCCAGTTGGGAGGATGACTGAATTGCTGATGCCCAGCCATAGTTTGACTTATACTAGGACTATGGTTTCCCCTTCTTGTGAATGGAATTTTCTTTTTCTTTCTGTTTTTTAGCCTGCCTTCCTTCTTTCTCTCTTTCTCTTTCTTTCTCTTTCTCTCTCCCTCCCTACCCCCTCCCTCCCTCCCTCCCTCCTTCTTTCCTTCCTTCCTTCCTTCCTTCCTTCCTTCCTTCCTTCTTCTTGTACTTTTGGATCGAACCCAGGGCCTAATACATATTTAACTTTGCAAGTGCTCTACCACTGGGCTCCACCCCCAGCCCATATTCTACTTTTTATTTTGAGTCAGGGTCCCACTAAGTTAGGCAGGCTGCCTCTGGCCTTGAACTTGATCCTCCTGTTTCAGCCTCCTGAGTCCCTGAGATTACATGAGTGTACCACTATGCTTGGTTTATAATTTTCTTAATCTAAGCAAAAGGCAAGAATGGATACTGAGTGGGAGCGCTGTTCTGGCAATTTTCTGTTTGCTTCCTGGATTTATTTTCTTTCCCTGTTGAACTTGTTCTGTACTCATGGATAGGCACCCTGTGGCCAATGTCATCCAGATTCCTCTGTTGGCCTAATTCCAGCACAGTGCACTCTATGCAAGGCTTCTTTGGGATTCAAATTAGGCAGTGAGAAGAGGAATCGGGTATTTCTTCCCTGCTTCCTCCCTGTTTGGTGCTGTGCTTCTGCCGGTGGCTGGGTCTCTCCTAACTGGGACTGGGCAGGGAGCCCTTTCCTCACAACTCCTACACTCACCTGACTCTGGTAGCACTATCTTTCCTCTTGTCCCTTCAGGCTTTCCTGTGGTTGGTTGTCTCTTTGTTCCTCACCATCTCCCTCTTTCTCCTATCTATTTTTTAACCTTTTCTATTATTTTTTTTTAGCCCTAACTACATCTCTGTAAACGGAAGCTTTGTTGTTTTCTCTAAAGTTGAACCTCTGAGAAGAATCATAATTTATTTTAATATATTTACTAACAAACAAGTTCTTATATACAAGAAATAAATATAATAAAAATGAATTCAACATGCTTGAAAATGAAGCTTTGGGCAAAGGAACTGTAGGAAAATGGAAACCAAAAGTAACTCACTAAGAATGAAAATAAAATCAGTATATATATATATATATATATATATATAATATATATGTGTGTGTATAAATATATATATGCATATATATATATATATATGTATTAAGTCATTTGTAGTTGGTAAAAATTTAAGTTGGGCCATGACAGATAATTTATATTACACATATAAGATGTATACATAAGTGGCTATTATAATTTTTTAATTACATATCATGCTTAGAAAATTCTTAAGTAAAATCATCAGTAATTAGAAGCATATTTTTCAGAGAAAATTTATAATTGTCTTTTCTTAGTTGGTTGAAGATCAGGTGAGCAAACTTAAGTGCAATAAAGATACCTGATAGAGGAGAACTACTATGTGCATATTTATTAAATTTCTCATGCAAAAGTGGACAAAGTATTGCATCTCAAAGAACTTTGTTCAATACATGATTAGAAATGAAATTCCTAGGATGTGCAGTAGCATCTGTTAAATATAGTTGTTGCTAGGTGCCATGGAGTGTGCTCCAATTCATAGTGACTCATAAGGTTTTCAATAGCTGATTGTTTCGGGATTATTTTGGGAGTGGATTGTCATGTCCATCTGCCATTTTTGCATTGCTGGGGATTGAACCCAGGTCCTCGAGTGTGGAGCAGCACACACCCAACTGAACTAAACCCAAGCTCTGTTAAATATAGTAGATAATATGAAACCTGTTACCAAAGTAGTTTTTCCAATGCATCCTCACAACATTATAAAAAATACCCATTTGCTCCAAAGTTCAATACATTGAACTTAAAACAAAAATACACTTAACTGATGATATGCCCTAGCTGAAACATAATGGGTGGCATTGGGTCACTAAAACCTGTATCCTTTTTAAAACTCTATAAGTTATTTGTTTTTGTTGCATGTGGCCTTCTGTTTTAGTTTAAAACTTTCTTAAAATATTTTGTTTTTGTTTCAAAATTTATATATACTAAAATTTTGTAAATAAAACAAAAATTCCTGTATTATAATTTGTTAAATTGACAATAAATCAAAAAAATCTTTGGTACTTAAAAGGAAAGTCACTTCTTTATTTGTAGCATTTTGTCTTTCCAATTCTGCATTGTTGTACTCTACCTCACTACATGGAGTATAAATAGGATAGAATGAAATGGAAGGGAAGTGATGGGAGCCAGTATTCCAGTGTCAGTCTTTGTCCTGCAGGGAAATTTTTAGTATTTCACCATTAAGAGTGCTTTTGGTCCAGATTCTTTTCTCATTTTTCTTTCTTTCTTTTTTTTTAAATTTCCAATACTAGTATTGGGGGGGTGGGGTGCTGAACCCAGGGCCTTGTGCACACTTTGTAAGTGTTCTACCACTAAGTTGTACCCTCAGCGCCTTTTTAATTTTTTTTTTTTTATCTTGAGACAGGGTCTCACTATGTTATGCATGTTGCCTCTGGTCTTCAACTAGCACTCCTCCTGCCTCTGCCTCTCATGTTACTGGGACTATAGCTGTGTGAAACTGTGCCTAGCTTCTTTTCTCATTTTTTTGAAAGATGATGTTTATCAAATTAAAAAACTTCCAGTTATAGTTTGCACTGAGATTTTCATAAATTGCTTTGGAATTCTGGTAGATGCTATTCTTTGCAGATTTCTGAAAATCATCTGATTTTCCTTTTCTTTCAAGAGTGAATTATAATGGTGGATTGTTAATTTTTGTTTTCGAAAAATTTTGGCAAGGGAGAGAAATTACATTTCAAACTACAGGAAAGTTCAAGAAAAGTATGAGAAACAATTCTATATTCCTACGGAGATTTTTAGATTCACAAAAAGATGCCACTCTACACGTACTAAAATTGACTAAAATTGTTTGTTTTTTCTCATTTATTATTCCCCACCATGCTTTCTTTAAGAGGAATTGGGCAAACCCATAAATGAGTCAAATTAATTTACTAAAAAACAAGGACATCTTCCTATAACCAAAGTACAATGATTAAAATCAAAATCAAAGTTTATTCATTTTTTATGTGAAATCATCCCTGCATTTTTAGAGTAAAAAGGAATCTGTCTGCATCAAACTTTAAAATCTATTTCTAGATTTGTTTTGAAAATATTTGTATAGAGTTTTTACCTTAGTTTTTAATGAGAATGGTTCATGCTTTTCTTTCACGTGCTTCCCTGTTGGATTTTCTCTCAAGATAGAGAAAATGTGTTCAAAAGGGCTTCCACAGTTTTTATTCTCTAAGTATCTACAACTCTTTAATCATTAGAAGCATTGATAGACATTCTATCAAAGACCTCAAAATTAAATACACCAAATACTTAATTTCAGTAGTATGCATTAGATTGCTCATATTTTCCATTTTTCTTCTATCTACTTTACTAATTTTTTCATAGAACTTGCCTGTTATAAAACTTCAAATAATTGTCATAATTATTCATAATATCCTAAAATAAGTTTTAAATCACAGTTATTGATGTCCAACTTAAATTCACTACAAGTCACAGTTTTTAGACAGGGTTTGATGGTCTTTGACAAATCCTATATTTATCAGTGCAATAAAGATATAGAATATTTCCATCACCCCTCATGTTCACTTACACTGAGTCCTCAGCCATGACCTGTATGACCCAGCACTCACTGATCCGTCTCTCTGTAGTTCTGCCTTTGCCATAATATTATGTAAATGGAAGGAAACAATATATAGCCTTTTGTGCCTTTTGCATGGATTTGAAGTTCTCTTCTTTTTAAATTGTTAATACTAACCTATTATATGTATGTACCAAGCTTTTAGAATTACAAGCTGACTGATGTACATCTGAATTTTTTGCAGTAATTTTAGGTATTGTCAGTAACGATGCTATGAATATTTGCATACAGATCTTTATCTGGCCTTTCCTTCCTTCTGCTCTTCTGTGATAAACTCATAGGAATTTCTTGCTTTTATGCAAGAAATTAAGAAATATTGCAAACTGTTTTTTAAAGTGACTGTAACATTTGGATCCACATCAGCCAAGCATGACAGTTCCATTTCTCCACATCTTCATTAGCACTTGATACTTTCAGTTTTCTTTAATTTTTAAATCTTAGCCAATTTTATATATGTATAATGGTATCCTAATGAGGTTTTAATTTATATTTCTCTAACAGTGGTGCTGAGTATCTTCTCACATGCTTATTGGTCATTTGTATATCATCTTTGATAAATTATTTGCACAAATATTTTCCTACTTTTTAATTTTTAAATTAAGAAGTAAATGTATTTCATATTCTAATGTTTTAAACAGGACTCCCCCGTAATAAATATCCTTTTTATTTTTTTGTATTAGCTGTTCCCTTGTTGTTGTTGTTAGGTGTCGTTGAGCCGGTGTCCCACTCATAGCCACCCTATGTACGACAGGTGAAATGCTATTGCCAGGGCTTCTCTGCCATTCATAGGGTTTTCAATGGTGGATTATTTTTTGGAGTGGGTTGACAGGTCCTTCTCCCAAGTTTACAGCACCTATTGTTGTTCCCAGGCAGTCTTCCATCCAAGTACTAACCAGGCCTGACCCTGCTTAGCTTCCTGGGTCTGACAGAATCTGATGCCATGGTGCTATGGCCACAGGTCACCTGTTCCCTAAGTTAATAGTTACTTAACCTGTTGCCACTGGTGTTTGTCTACATCATTTAGGTCTCATGTAAACAGCCTTACGGGCTCTGTTTGTCTAGGACTACCATAAGACTACACACCAAATGCAATGACTGTCTCTTTGATTCCTACTCAAAGGAATGTAACCCTGTAGGGGATAATTGCCCACCTCCTCCCCTCTGTAACTGCACGCATCTGTTTCTGTACTTTCCCTGTCCTCTGTCTGTTTTTGTGCCATTTCAAACTCCTGAAAGTCCACCTCCCTCAGTTGTTGTTGTTTTTAGGTGCCACTGAGTCCCATTCAACTCATAGCGACCCTATGGACAACAGTACAAAACACTCTTGGACACTGCCATGCCCCGCACTATTGATAGTGCTCTTCTGCTATTTGTAGGGTTTTGAGTGGCAGATTGTTTCTGGAGTGGGTTTCCAGGTCCTTCTCCCTAGCCTGCAGCACCTGATACTCTCAGGTGGTCTCCCATCTAAGGACTAACCAGGCTGACCCTGCTTAGCTTCCAAGATCAGATGGGATTAGATGCTAGGGTGCTATGGCTGCCCAAGCCCCTTTTGTTTGGGCTCAGTCTTTGGAAATGATTCCACTGAGCCATACACTGGTATGGAATAAAAGTCTTCCTAAATCCACAGGTCTCTCTTTGAGTCCCTGCAACATTACATCTTCAGTTTGTAAAACATTGAAAAAATTAACTTAGACATGCTGGCAGAAACTGCATTATCTGATAGCATTTATATGTCCAATAACTGGGGCAGAGTTGTGATTATTGATTAGGAGCTCTGAGAAAAAACTAGAAATAAGCACTTTCATGTCTTCAGAGAATATATGATTTTTCTGGACTGGGTTTACAAAACCAAAATTGATCCTTGGTTGTAAAATGTGGTCATGTACCAAGGAACAACATCTTTAAGAGGTCATTCCAATTATCCTGGAAAATGCTCCTTTCCAAGTCCCTTTATATTGTCCCAACTACCCACATATCTTTTTCAGGTAATTACTTTGTGATCTCGACCTTCTTCTCAAGTTAGGATCTTAAACTCTTTTTTCCCCCTGGTTTTCTCATAATATCTGTGAAACTTAGGATTTAAAAAGCAAAACAAAGTAATAAAATATACAGTCAACAAAAAGTTATAATTAGGTGAGCAATGAACCATATCATGGCAAATTTCAGAATCTTATACCTTTAGTATGCTAATATTATAGTTTGCTTGTAGATCTAACGAAATCATAGCACAGGACTCTCAAAACAGAGAAAGGTATAGACAGTTTCTTAAATATGTCTTACATTAAGATTGGTCAGATTCCACGGGAGAAACTAAACAATGGCATCTTTTGGGGGTTTCTGGGAAGCTGACCATGGCTTACAGATACTTTGCAAGTGCTCTGCCATGGAGCTGCACCTCAAATCCCCTCTTTTTATATTTTAAATCAAGACAAGTTCTCATTAAATTATGTAGGCTGCCCCTAGCCTCAAATTTGTGATCTCCCTGCCTCTGCCTCCCGAGTCTCTGGGATTATAAGTGTGTGCCACCATAACCAATGGCTTTTTAATTCTCACTCTTGTCAGACCTTAACTTTACCAGGAGGAAAGATAATATAACAAATGATAGCTTTAGAAGGTACAAAATGGATGGGATTTTTGTGTTGCATCAACTACTTACAATGCCACTGTCATTCCCAGCCACAAAAACCTGGAAAGGGCTGAGGGCTTCACAGTTGTACATCAGTGGTTTCAGTATGGTACAGTATGGCATAATGTTACACACATATGTTTTCAGACTTAATAATATGAATTAAAACATTATTTCATTAATAAATATATTTAAACTAGCAACTTAAAAAATAATCTGTATGCTAAGAGCCTCTGTGATGATGCTTTATTACAAAGAACACAGAAGTTACTTTGAGAAATCAGCTATTCCAAGCTAACTGGGTAGTTAAAATATTTTATCAGATAAATTACCAGTTACCGTCAACATTCATCAAGGGCTCATTTGGATTTTCTTACAGGTTGACATTTACTTATTTGCCCAATTTAAAAAATTACAACTGTTGCAGGATTGCCCCAGGGTGCAACTGTAGAAAATTAGCACACTAATCACATTAATTATCATAAATAAAAGGTTATCAAAGAGCAGTGAGTAGAATAGCATAGAATTTTTTAAAAGCAATGTAGGGTATCCCTAAGAATACCTTAAATTTACCCACAACATTAAAATTTTCATTTCAAGACACTTTTACTTCTATAGTTTTTAACTTTAGCACCACTGTCATATGGATGCTATTATTGTTATCATATCATAAATGAAGAAACCAAAGCCTGAAACAACTGTATGATTGATCTAAGATCATGTGGCTAGTTTTAAAGTCAAGAACCAAATTTTCTGAACTCTGACTATTCCATCCTTTGCCCTCCCCATATTTTTCTATGCATTCCAGGGATCAAAAGTAGAGTACCATTTACTTTCTATACTCCAGTCTATTGCATCCAGGAAGCTAGAAATCCAAAACATAGCTGATCTGTTTGCTTCTTTTCACCTACCACCCTGGTCTAAGTAAACATCATCTCACCTCTAATCTATTATGTGGGGTGTCACCCACCACTTGTCTCAATCCAGCTGTAGGCCTCTGGTCGAGAGCAAGACCCAGTCACTGAAGACCTGCCAGTCAGTGAGGGCTGCCAGAGAGCCGCATCACCTGGAGAGGAGGCTTATGCCCATGGCTACTCTGAGAAGCCTTGAGAAAGGCAGGCTCAGAGATTTATGCCCATAGTGGCTCCTTGCTTCTTGGCTCTGAAGGATGACTCCGACTTTCTGGGTGTTAGACAGCTCTTTATTGTAGCTCTCTTGCTCTGTGTCGGTGGAATGGACCCCAAATGCCCTGTGCACCATGCTTATATACCCTTCCCGGACCAATAAGAAACTGCCACATTTTAAGGGGTGATTAGTTCAGGTGGGAGATGCAAATGGGGCATCGAAAGGGGAACCAGTTATGGGATGTTCCTTAATGGACCAATGGGGAGTCTTTGGGTAATTGAAGAGTGGCTACTTAGGTGTCGAGGGGTCTAAGGAGGGGAGTTGGACTCCGGAGCCATCTTGGCGAGCTCCATGCTCCAAATTTCCAGGTTGTAGGGCAGAGGTTACTGCCCTTGGAACGAGTATCAGGCCTCCAAGTGGGCCAGATAGGCCTTGCAGCTAGCTGCCTCTCTAGGCAGTGCCCTACACTATTATTATAATCACTCTTACACCCATAAAAATCAACATTCTATAAAATAACACAATGACATTGAAAATATAATTGATAGCATGCTACTTTTATACTTAAAATGATCTGTGGATTTCCAAAATGACTTGTGCTGTTGTACAGGATCCCTATAGTCTGATCCTATCCCCAATTTCATCTCCTATCTCTCTTTTTGTCTTCATTACTCTCCACCCTATTACTACCCCTCATGGCTATTTTCAGTTGTTGCTCATATTGCTGAGACAGATCCTGCCTCAGAGTTGTTGTTCTTATATTTTGCTGTGTTTGGAATATTATACTCTCAGACTTTTGCAGAACTTACTTCAAATTCATTTTCTCCAGAGAGATTTCCTTGAATAACTGAGCCTAACCTGACTTCTGTTCTTCTTCCCTCTCTCAAACAGCCTCTCTTCATGTCATTCTTTGTCACATTATGCAGCTTTTACTTTGCTTGTAGAAATTACATTTGTCCTTTTTTGTTGACTTCCTTGTGAGACATCAACTCTCCCACATTATAGGTCTGTAATACCCAGAGATTCTATGTCTTGCTCACTGCTTGTCCCAGATGCTATGCGTTCTTCTTTCCTATCCCTTAAGGCAGCTCTTGATATCAACTTCAGCTTCAGTTCACTGTTTACATATATGCCATCAAAGTTTCTGTCTTAACTCCTCCAAGGTTGGAGAATTTTGTGGACATTCATCTTGATAGGCCAAAAAAAAAAAAAAAAAAAGCCAGGCAGTTAATACCTCAAGGGACAATTCCACCACCAAATAATATAATCAGGAAATACCTAAATCAATCTTTCAATTTCTCAGGTGGACAATTATAAATGGCATTTTACATCTTTTAGAGCCTCCACCATGATTGAGCCCTAGTTGCATGGAGTAGAAATCAGCTTATTCATATACAATTTAGTGGATTTCAATTCTGTTTTTTTTATTATTGTTAAAAAAAAATACTATGGAACCACACCCATTTCCATGTTCCCAGTATCTGATTGGAGTCAATATTCATTATATTGTCCTCTACTCTTTGCTTTTATCATTTTTTTCTTGCTGGTCTTGTTGCCTTTAATGATTTTCCTTTTATAATTAGTTTCTCTGGTCCATAAGCCTTTATCTCCCATCCATATTATCTTTGTCCTAATTCTTAGGTTTAAGATTAAGGTAGGCTGTGCTGTGTTAACAATCTGGTGCTATGTGAACAATTCATATATGGTGCTCCCTTCATAGATACAGGCATGAGTGTCTTGTGATAACATTCCTTTCTAATCCAAAGGAACCAATTTTTCTGACAGTTTCTGGCACACATTGGAGTAAGTGATATATGAAAACATGTTATATTTATGAAACAGATAGTTTTCTTCTCAAGGTAATAATTACTCTGCTTATTAGATGGATATCCCTAAATTGGTAATCTCATTCAGCCAACTTCACCCTCAGATATCCTAATTCTGTTTTTAGAATTGTGGTAGAGAAACTGCCGGCTTGTGTAAGAAAAACAACACTGTGTTACTAAGTAGACGACCTCACGACTCTATAGCTACTTCCACTTCCAGACTGGGACCTGAGTAGGCAGAGGGGAAGCAGATAGAGCATGTGAAAAGGCTGTAATGTAGAGTTAGTGGTCTCTTTGTATTTACTGAGGGTTGTCAATTTCAGCATTTCATAGCACTTCACTTTGTGGATGGGTACTTGAATCTCTTGGCCAAAGATGACCCAGAGGTGTCTAGTGCTGCATGTCTCATTCCTATTGGAGAGGCTCTCTCTCTCTTTGGGATGGACACAGACTGGATGCCCTTCAAAAGAAACTCACTGTGCGTGAGAAAGGCATCTTCATGCAGCCTTTTAATCTCCAAGTTTCTATAACTGCTCCTTTAGGCCTTGGGATGGTTCTATTGGATGGCACACACACCATTCTCTCTCTTGGTTTATTTGCACACTGTTGTTGTTGTTGTTAGGTGCCGTCGAGTCGGTATCTGACTCATAGCAACCCTCATAGGGTTTTCAATGGCTGACTGTTTCGGGATTGCCTTGGGAGTGGATTGTCAGGCCCTTCTCCCATTTTTGTGGTACTGGGAATTGAACTCGGGACCTCAGAGACTGCAGCGCAGCGCTCTACCCACTGAGCTAAATCCCAGCCCTATTTGCACACTACTACTCACAATTTTTAGTTATTTCTTTCATTATACTTAATTCAAATAGATCATTGAGTCTATCATGCATTTCTTTTGACTGATAGGGTATGTCCATTTAGGTTTTAGTGAACATTCTTAGACGGATTTCCTATTTCCTTCTATGATATTGTTCATTGATTTCTTGTGATTGTTTTACATTATACAGAAGATGCAGTTGCTATAGTTTGGATCTTAAATGTCTCCCAAAGGCCTATTTGTGGAAGGCTTGTTTTCCAGCCTGTGGTGTTACTGGGAAGTGGTAGAAGCTATGGTTGCAGGGGCTAGAAGAAGGAAGTTAGGTCATTGGGGTCATGCCTGTGAAGGAGATCCTGGTACCTTGGCCCTCTTCTTTCCATCATCCCCAGTGGCTGTAAGGTGAAGAGACCTCCTCCACCTGGTGGTCCTGCCTTGGTGCACTGTGTTGTGACAGGCCCCAAATAACAGAGCCAAGAAGCCATGGACTGAAACCTTTGAACGAGGAAGCAAAATAAACCTTTCCTCCTTGAAGTTTGATTTATGGCAAGTATTTGTTGCAGCAGCAGAAAGCTGACTAATACATGAGTTATTGTTGTTAGGTGCCATTGAGTCAGGTCCCACTCATAGTGATTCTATATACGTATTTATAGGGGTTTCAATGGCTGATTGTTTTGGGATTGCATCAAGAGTGAACTGCCAAAAAACAAAAAGCCTAAGGACTAAGAACTGCCAGACTGGAAAAGCACCTCTGTGTTAGGCACATTATATCAGGGACGCCAACCCCCTGGGCCATGACCCCGTACTTGTTGGTGGCCTGTTAGGAACTGGGCTGCAAAGCAGGAGGCAAGTGGTAGGCAAGTGAGCAAAGCTTCATCTCTATTTACAGCTGTTCCTACTCTCTTGCGTCATATTGAAACTGCACCTCCAGGCCCCTGCCCCAAGTCGTGTATTCCATGAAACCCATCTCTGGTGCCAAGTTTGGGGCTCCCTGAATTAAATCCTAATAAACCCTGAAAATATATTCATATTATTTGCTATTCACTGAGTTCATAATATAAATGATTTTACTTATTTATGCTGGGTGTTTTTTTTTTTTTTGATTCCCAGAGAAATCACTTTTCTTCTGATAGCTCTTCTCTCTTCAAAGCATTATTTTTTGGTTATCTCAAAGCATACTTCTCCCATTGTTTGCTTTGGAGAAAAAACTTTTATTTTCTTTATTATTTTCTTTTGTTTATTTCTTGTCAGTGGTATTTGTTAAGGTATTAAATATACAGAGTGAGATAGAGAAGACTTAAATGTATACACTTATTTAAGCCACACCTTAATCAAGATACAAAACATTTCTATCATCTTATAAACTTTCCTCAGGTCCAATAAGTCAATATGTTCCCAATCTGAGGCAACCAATGATTTGATTTCAGCCATGTTGGTTCTTCCAGTTCTTGAACTTCATATGCATGGAACTACAGCTTATGCAGCCTTTTATGTTCATCTTGTTTCATTCAAGATGTCATGTAACATGTTTAAATTCATCTTTGTTGCTGTGTGTGATTGGTAGTTATTCACTTTAATTACTGAGTAGTTTTCATAGGCTGAGGTTTAGCTCAGTTAGTTGTGTGCTTGCTCTGCATACTCTGAGGCTGTGGGTTTGATTCCCATTTCTGCAAAAATGGGAGAAGGACCTGCAACCCACTCCCAAAATGATAAGCCATCAAAAAACCCATGAATAGAAGAGAAGCACTGACACAGTGTTGGGGAGTGTTTTGCTCTGTTGTACATAGATTTGGTATGAGTCTCAAGAAGTTTACACAGATTAAATATGCAATTTTTTCCCTATTAAAGGCCACTTAGGGGGCAGATATGGAAAGTTGGAGCATAATCACACAGTGGGATTGCTTCCACTAGTCTACAGCAAAAAAGTTACCCTTTTTTAATTTTGTAAAGAATATTTAGGTGAGGTAAAGCAGAAGCTTGAAGACCAGGTCTTTCTCAAAGTCTATCAAGAAAGATATTTGAGATAACTGTATGACATTTTAAAGGGTCTAGATTTTCAAAAGTTAATGTTTATAATGAACATCATAGTTTTATAAAGATATCTTAAAGATATTTACATATATAGCTATGGGAGCACCCCCTCTTGCTCTTTCTCTCTACTCCCCTCTTAAACTACTGGAAATTTGATGGAAAGATAGTAAATTCAATGTTTTGGGAAATTTTCATGCTAAAGTGTTTTTAATATGAATTTATAGTTAAGGATTTCATTTTTTTTCCTGAAGAAAAACAAAACAAAAAGGTCATGCAATGATGCAAATCTAAAATAAGTCTCCATCAATTAGTCTTAGAAATGCATTCAAAAACTTTAAAATAATATTTTGAAGAAAGCATACAAAGAGCCAACAGTACATCAAAAATGCTCAGTATCGTTAATCATTAAAAAACCATAAACCAAAACCACAATGATATATCACCACATATTTGTTAGGATGGCTATTATAAAAAGATGGAACAAAAGTGTTGGCCAAGATGTAGAAAAAAAGAGAATCTTTGTAAAATTTGAGGAGAATACAAATCAGTATAGCCACTGTGAAAAATGGTATGGAAGCTCCTCAAAAAATTAAAAATAAAACTACCATATGTTCTATCAAGCATATGTCTTGGTATATAGCTAAAAGAAATTGAATCGATATCTTGATGAGAAAAACATATGCATTGCTGTATTCATTGCTTGCTGTTGTTAGGTGCCATCAAGTTGGGTTTGACTCATAGAGACTCTTGTACAGCAGAATGAAATAATCCCCAACACAGTGCCATGCCCAGCATTGTGTAAGTGCTTCTCTGCTATTCGTAGGATTTTTAATGGCTGATTGTTTCAGGATTGCTTTGAGAGTGGGTGCCACATCATTTTCTCATTTTTGTGGTGCTGGGGATCAAACCCAGGGCTTCAAAGAGCACTGAGCAGCACTCTTCCAACTGAATAAAATCCAAAAGGGAAGAACATGATCCAGTTTTCTCAAGCTTAAAGAATTGAAGAAAAAATGCATGCCTCGAGTGGCAATATTGAAGGATCCTACAGGGAAAATATTAAACTATGCAGGAAACATCAAAAGAGGATTGAAGGAATACAGAATCATTATATCAACAAGAATTGGTGAATGATCAATCATTTCAAGTGTTTGCATATGATCAGGAACTAATGGTACAGAAGGAAGAAGTGGAAGCTGCCTTGAAGAAGGGATGAAACCCAAGTAAGGCTCCAGGAATTGATGAATATTAATCAAGATGTTTTAGCAAAGAGATGCAGCACTGGAGGTGCTCACTTGTTTAAGCCAAGAGATTTGGAAAATAGCAACCTGGCCAATTGACTGAAAGAGATCCCTATTTGTGACTATTCCCAAGGAAGGAGAATTCAGCTGAATGTGGAAATAATCTAACAATATCATTAATATCACAAGCAAGTAAAATTTTGCTAAAGATCATTCAAAAGCAACTGCAGCAGTACGTAGACAGAGAACTGCAGGAAAATCAGGTGGAATTCAGAAGAGGGCATGGAACCAGGGACATCATTGCTGATGTCAGATGAATATTAGCTGAACACAGAGAACACCAGAAAGATATATAAAATTAACTATGCAAAAGCATTTGACTGTGTGGATCACAACAAATTATAGATAACACTGCTTAGAATGGGAATAACAGAGCATGTAATTATACTCATGAGGAATCTCTACATGGACCAGGAGGCAGCCATTCAAACAGAATAAGAAACCACTACTTGATTTATAGTCAAGAAACGTGTGTGACAGGGCTGTATCCTTTCACCATACTTCTTCAATCTCCATGATGAGCAAATAATCCCAGGTGCTGGACCTTATGAAGAAGAACATGGCATTAGGATTGAAGGAAAACTCATTAACAACCTGCCTTATGCAGATGACACTACTTTGCTTGCTAAAACTGAATAGGATTGAAACATTTACTGATGAAGATCAAAGGACACAGCCTTCAGTATGGATTGCGACTCAACATTAAGAAAACAAAAATCCTTGCAAATGGGTCAGTATGCAACTTCATAAGATTGCATAAGAAGTGGTGTGTGCCCAATTTTCACCCCCAAGCGGTGAAAAGATAGTAAAACGAGAACCAACTGGTCAACTGAAGCTCAGCTTAGAGGTATCTCAGGCACAGGTGAGTACCCTGAGGTAGAGAAGAGGTTCCTATCATGTAATTATATACTGGTGTACTACCCATGAATGCATATCATGCAAGTTCACCCTGGGAAATAGAATGAGTGTCTTTGGAGAGCTTTGAAAATGTCCACGATGAATCATCCTTGGAAGAAAGAAGAAAAGGTTAGAAAGACATATTGGGTTCTAGCCCTGAGGAGTTCTCTTTTCCTCTCTGAACTTTGTGGTTTTTATTCTTGTAAAAATTCAGAGGGATAGGATCTTTAGTCATTGTAATTTCAAGACTAACAAGTAATATGACCTTGTTTTGTGCTTATAAGCTGGTATAAAAAAAACCCTTGTCATATCTAACTATTCATTTTATTCTATAATTTTAGAGGACATAGCCATCAGCTTTAGTTTCTTGCATTCTTGGATGGCTATATACTGAAAGTAGAAATGTACTGATAACTACCTATTCTTTTCACAGAATCGCCTGGGTATAGGTTGAGGCATAAAGGCCTAGAAATTTGTATTATATTGTTTTCTCCTCCTGTTCATTTTTACACTAGTAAAATATAGTTTAAATAACTATCAAGAGTGCCCTCTCAGGAGAAAACAATCACATGGGCTTTCACATATGGGCAATTTATAGGCAATAGATATCCACCATAATCAACTTATAGTAATATCTGCATTTAATTATCATTTTCTCTTTGCTTTGCATATATTGTCTCTAATCCTTCTCACAATGATGCAAACAGTGTTATTATTCCCATTTATTGATTGTCAAGTTGAAGCTCAGAAAGGATTCGGTGAGTTGGTAAAGATAGCTTAACTAATTATGTGGGGATTCTAACTAAGGTTGGATTGGCTCCAATGCAGGTGGCTACTTCTGAAAGTTAGTTTGCTGCCAGATACAGTTTTATCTACATTGTATATCCATGTGTTCTTTAGTTCATCTTTTCTTTTTTATTTCATAATCTAGCCAAGCTATCTTCTTTTCTTAGTACTTCCTATAACTGAGCATCCAAGTGAATTCTGACTTATCACTCATGAATATGTGTCTGGAATACTACCAAACTTAGCCTACAATTTCCAATCAGTAGCCAGTCCTTTTTTCCAATGAGCAGAAGGCTAGAGGCTCCCTGACTGACATGACATCACTTGCTGTGTCGGTTCCTAAACTACTTTAATTGTTTGCCTTATGCATCTGCACTTGCAGCTAATCAGAAATTGACTAGAGATAGGATCAATGAAATTCACATTAAGTCAAATTGTACCTTTATTTAATCATTAGTCAGAAAGATTTGATTTATGTCTTTCCTTCCTGTACTCTGCATTTACTACTTGACATAACCTAAAACCATAATACATAATTTTCATAACTCAGGCAAGAATTCCAATTTAATTTTTAGAAGTTACACCGGGTGTATTTGTGATGATTTATAGTTTTATTTTGTTAGATTCTGCAGTTGCCTCAGAAAACTGTGTGTCTAGATTTTCACAACTAGACACTTTTACATTTATCATCTTCAAAGTGATTTCTTCCAGAAAGGAGTATTTTTCACATGGGTTAGTTTGTGCTATTGCTTAGATGAGATGTTTGAATTTTACATAAATGCCTATCTCTTAAATATGGAGGGAAACTGCACTAAAATATTCTGAAACGCATTGGCCACATTTTGCTTATACTCTCAGGGTAGATTATCTTTGTTATGCATTATCTTGTCTTTAAATATCAAATTAATGGAGGCTAGTACAAACAGAACCAGAGGTGACTGTTTATAATTCCTCTTATTTACTAGTACTATACTGATAATTTTGCCTGTGTGATTTTATTTAATTTTGATACCAACATTCAGAAGCAGGTTTTATTATCCCTGTTTTATTTATGGGGAAAACATACAGAGAGGCGAGTTAATGTATCAAAAGCCACACTGTAAATGTGGTCCAAATCTCTCTGAATATGACTTTAAAGTCCATGTCATAATCAGTGTTTTGCTGTTCTGTGCTATAGTGAGTATTTAACTTATTGTTTTGGGACTGTTTTACTCAAATGGTTGCATTGCCCTTTCTTCATAGCATCTCTATTTCTTGATTTGATCCACACTGTTTCTGAAGGTTATTTTACACTTGAAATTTAGCAATTTTAAAAACTGTGCTTCAGTGTAACAAGAAAGAAAGAGGAAAAAGTACATTGATCTAACTTGAAAAATGAAACAAAAGGGACCTAGCTATTCTGTTTCAGAGGCAAATTAATGTGCAGAAATACTAAGTTACATATACAAGCATCAGGAAAAAAAAAATCAAGTAGGCCCAGACGCTCTCTTTTCCACTTTAATCGTTTGGAAAACATATCTTTTTTGGTCTCATGAAAGTGAATACTAAATTGTGTGGTCTCAATGATACACTTTTAAACAGGAGTTATCAGCAAATCTCACTTAAAACTAACTGAAGAAGAGAATAAAATTTAGAAGTCTCCATCTGTAAAAAGAAATAACTAAACTTTGGATATGTAAGATTAGAATTCAAAATACAGTGCGACTTAAAGTATACAAAACTAAAATAAGCAAGCAAAGAAACTGGAAGTAACTGTTATTTTTACTTATAATCAGAGGTAGTTATACATAAAAGAATTTATAAGTGTTAATTGAATAAATATTAAATACAATGGATGAGTATAGGGAGATTTTTCAAAGAAAATTTTAGCATGAGCTGATGATTTAAAAGAATTCAACAAACTATTAAATCTATTGAAAAGTAACTATGTAATGGTTGCACCATAAAAATTTAATTACCCATAAGAGAGAGCTCTTACTAATTGAAGCACTGAATGAAATGAAAGCAAGAATATGAAGATCTCTGGCGGTTAGGTAATACATGAAAACAAACGTGCAATTAGCATACATTAGGAAATGAACAAATAAAAGTTTACTTGATATGGTCAAAAAAACTCTGCACTTATCTAAATAAAAAAAAGCTATCCAAATAAAAAACAAAGAGTAATTTAAATAAGTTAACTAAAGAGACAGACTTCTGCAATCACAAATCACTAATGATGAAATAGCACTTATTAAAGAGGATTGGTAGTGTTCTAACGTGTTGAAAGGTGAGGAGCAATTTCAATTATGCCATAATAAATTTTAATTATTTTTAAATGTGAACTAGCATTTTTGCATTTTCCATTATTTTTATGTCCTCTGACAGCATTGGTACATCCCAAAAGAGATATGGCAGCACTCAAATATGATACAGTATCATTCTCTCACTTATTATCTTATTGGGGTATAACTCTGTTAGCCTCAGGCAACTTGTCCCTAGTCACTTTCATGTCCTAAAATTTGTGTTCAGTTTCAGAGTGCAAAGCCATATTTATCCCATCTGTGGCAGCCATAACTGCTGTCTCCTGTCTGCTTCATTTAGGCAGTTCAGGTAACTAAAATTTGGTTACTATTTCTTCACGTGCACATATGGATGACAAAAGTGAATCTCTCAGGCTAGGCTAGCTCTGTACAAAAATTCAGGAAATGAAAATCCCTAATTTCATTGTGAATTGCCATAGCATTTTGCAAAGGTGAATAACCAGTTTCAAATTTTATAAACTACTATGAGTTTCTGATATTATTTCACTTATTCTTTATGCTTATTGTACTTTCCATTCTGAATATAAAATATATAAATGTATAAATATGTTTTATTCATATATTTGTAAACATGGGGTTTAGCTCAATTGATAGAGTGCTTGATCTATGCACTCTGAGGCCCTGAATTTGATCCTTAGCACTACAAAAATGGGGAAGGACCTGACAGCCCACTCCTGAAACAATTCTGAGAAAATCAGCCATTGAAAACCCTACAAATAGCAGAGAAGTACTGACATAGTGCCTAAAATGGCACAGTGGTGAGGGTTTTTTGTTCTGTTGTACATAGGGTCAAAAATGAGTCAGATCTGACTCAATAACATTTATAAACCTAATAATATTTATAAACACTTATAAGTGGGTGCCAAAATGTACATATATTTACTTATTAAGATTATAGTACTCAATATATACCAATAACAAAAGATGGATGCAAGTCACATTTGACTTCTGCAATTATAACAGGTCATAGTACACATTATTCAATTCAGCTTGGAAAAGTAATACATAGATAACATCTCTTTATACATTTTTTTGGCACTGCTTGTATTTTTATGTATTATGTATATTGAAATTTATGTGCCTTCAACTATCTTTTGAATACTTTGAGTCCAAACATAAACTATAAAATTTTAAAAACATAAAAGCCCAAGCCTACTAAGTTAAAGAACAATTTTCAGAGAGGTAAGCATTACCTCATTTATATGACTAAAAAATGTCCTTACAATCAGCTCTATGGCCTGCTCTAATTCCATCTGATCCAATGAATCTTGCAATGTTATAAATTCGGGAAGAAATTTGAAACATTTTAGGAATGGAGCATGAAGAGTTAAATGTTTCAATAGGAGCCCGAGTGTGCTGGCGCACACCTGTAATCCCAGCAGCTTGGGAGGCGGAGGCAGGAGGATCACAAGTTCGAGACCAGAAGCAGTCTGTGTAATTTAGCAAGACCCTGTCTCAAAAAGTAAAACAATGGACTGGGGGCGCAGTTCAGTGGTCCAGCACTTGCAAAGCAGGCAGGTGTGAGGGCCTGGGTTCAACCCCCAGTAATGCCAAAAAAAAAAAAAAAAAATTGTTTCAACAGGTAAATATTCTTCAAACTAATGATTGGTCTTGGTTAACAAATCTTTACTTTTGTGATTGAAAAGCTTTCGAACAGTGTTTTAATTGAAACTTTTAATTTGAATGTTGTCTAGATCTTGTTAAATGTTTCTTTCTTGCCTCAATTCACATTTTCTTAATCTTCAATTTTGCATTGAATATTGTTATACTATCTGCCTCATTATGCTACAGAAAGATGAAGTAAACTATTAACATTCTGAATGACCGATGAGATGTTACCATATAGACTGTCA
Source organism: Pedetes capensis (assembly GCA_007922755.1). Taxonomy (NCBI): domain Eukaryota; kingdom Metazoa; phylum Chordata; class Mammalia; order Rodentia; family Pedetidae; genus Pedetes; species Pedetes capensis. The sequence goes on along the minus strand of VMDO01016130.1, from coordinate 8,220 downwards.
TTCATTTATATGAATTGGCTGTCAGTTCAAGCTGCAATATACTTATACATTTTTCCTAGAATGATGTGGCATCTATTGTTGCTGCAAAATCATTATGCAATTTTCAATAATTATTATGAATTAAGGCAAAAGCAAATAGGACTTCTATGAAATGGTTACTGTTGAAGGGCAAATGTAGAACAGGACTCTACAATATGATCATTATTTGCTTTGTAGTTCCAAATCACCATAATGCCCACTGCTATTTTCTTTACTGAAAAAAAAAACAAACTAGACTCATAGTCATAACTAGTCATAGTTACATAGTCAGACCTAGCTTGTCAATGCTGAGAGAAAGTGAGATGACTAAAGCAATATTATACCTTCACTAAGAATAGCCTGGGCTGGGATTTAGCTCAGTTGGTAGAGCGCCACTCTGTAGTCTCTGAGGTCCCAAGTTCAATTCCTACCACCACAAAAATGGGAGAAGGATGTGGCAATCCACTCTTGAGGCAATCTTGAAACAGCCATTGAAAACCCTATTAGGGTCGCTATGAGTCAGGATATGACTTGAGGGCACCTAACAACAACAACAACATCTACCCTGCCTGTCACCATACCACTGTGGTGTCCGATTCTGTCAGATCTCAGAAGGTAAGCAGGTTCAGGCCTGGTTAGTACTTGGATGAGAGACCACCTGTTGCTGTAGGCTTGGGAGAAATACCCAGAAACCCACTCCCAAAAAACAGCCATTGAAAACCCTATGGCTAGCAGAAAGGCACTAATAATACTGTTTTGCTTGTTTTACTTAGGGTCACTATGAGTCACCAACTTGATGGCACCTAACAACAACAATAAATCTACCCTTAAGTTGCTGCATGATGCCATTTGCCAGAAAATGGCATTTCTGGCATTCAATTTCTGGCACTCAAAATTGCAATTTAAATAGGAAAATTTTTCTCTTTAAATATTTGAAAGGGAAGGGCAGTGTTTTCTATGTCAACTCATGGCCTTGTTAAATGAATATGTTAATGTAGCCTTCAGATTGCAAATTTTCTTACATAAAATAGAAAACAGCTACAAGGAGGAGTCTCTTAGGACAGATAATGCTGTATTATTTAAGTGTGTGTTACCTAAATAAAAGCACACTGTCATTCAAAACAAAGGAATTTCAGCTTAGAGTTCTCTTGAGTATCCATTGCTTAGCTGGCTATAAAGTATGGAATTGCAAAGGTGGGAAATATTTTAAATAAAATACATAATAAATTTCATTTTAATGAATGTGATTGGCAAACAGCATACAAAGGATGACTAGTAATTTTCTGTCAATATTTCATTGCATTCATGCTTGTCTCTTCAATTTCAGTAGCTTGATAAAAACTTGGTGCTTTTTAAGTTCTATCTAATTTTGTTCAGTGCTAGCAAGATGCAATAATCATGGTCATCTTGACAAATATGTAGAGAGGTCCATAAAATATGATTTGAGAAGCAGTATTAAGGCAGCCCACATAAAAATCTGTCCTAGAAGAAGTGCAACTAGAGTGCTTCCTGGAAGCAAGCATAGCTAGACTGTGTTTTACATATTCTGGACATGTAGTCAGGAGAGACCAATTCCTGGAGAAAGACATCATGTTTGGGAGAGTGGCAGGTCAACAACAACAAAGAAGGAAAATCCTGCACTAGATGGATTGACACAGTATCTGCAACAATGGGCTTAAACATAAATAAGATGGTATGCCTGGCAGAGAATCAGAGCTGCTGAACATAGGGTCTCTGAGTCAGACTTGACTGGACGGCACCTAACAACATAAAAATAACTTCGCTCACTGAGTTTTCAGGGTGCTTTAAATTCTACCACCTAATAAACAATCTTTATTACAGCTTTTAAGCTCTTGAGTCTTTAGCTATCATACACTAATAATGTAGATGTATATTGTTCTTCTTATGCCTCAATTTATAGGTGTCATTCAATGAGATTTTCTACTACACTCCAGAATATTCATGTCTTCTGGCCACTATAGTTGATATTTCATGGCCTCTTCCAGTTGAACCTTATTGCACCTGGTTATGGTATGTTTATTGAAGTTCAAATGTATCACTGAATCAGCAAGATATTCCTGTCCTAGGGGAACTACATTTGAGTAATAGCTTAGGTGCTTCTCTAAATGTAATCCATAGATCATGGATGTCAGAATCATCTGGAATGCCTGTTAAAACATTGGTTTTGGGATCTCACCTCAGAGTTACTGAGGTAGAATCTGTAGGATTTTTAATAGACTATTTTTCAACTAGTTTTAGGTAATAACAAAATTGAATGGAAGGCATAGAGATTTTCCACACTCTCCATGCCACCACATGAGCACAGCCGATTATCAACCCACAGCCCAAAGTGGTACATTTTGTACAACGGGTATACCCATTCTGACACATCATTATTCACAATCTGTAGTTTATACTAGGGTGCATGGTTGGTGCCCTGAATTCCATGTGTTTAGATGAATGTATAACAGCACAACCACACAAGTACAGTACTGTGTAGTTTCAGTGCCCTAAAATCTTCTGATTCTGTCTATACACTTTTCTTCCCACTCTAACCTATGAAAACCCATGATCTTTTTACTTTCTCTATACTTTTCCCATTTTAGATTGGCAGCATTCACCTAAATTTGTGCTCATGGCTTCATAGTTTATTTTGTTTAAGCTCTGAATAATACTTTATTTTCTGGAGGTACCACTATTTGTCCATTTACCTACTGAAGGATATTTTGGTTGCTTCCACATTTTAGCCATTAAGAATGAAGCTACTATAAACATTCATGTGCAGTTTTTGCATGGATGTAAGTGTTCAAGCCCTTTGGGTAAGTAGCAAGGGGCATGGTTGCTGGATTGGATGATAAGAATATGTTTAGTTTTGTAAGAAACTACCAAAGTGTCTTCCAAAGTACTTGTATAGGTTTTCATCCCCACCAGCAATGAATGCTCCACATTTTCATCAGGATTTGATCTTATCAGTGTTCTGGATTTTGGCTACTCTAACAGATGCTTAGCAATATCTTGTTTTAATCTGCGTTTTGGCAATGATACATAGAACATCTTTCTATATGCTTATTTGATATCTGTATGTTTTATTTGGCACGTTGTTAAAGTCTTTGGCTCATTTTTAGCAGTTGGGTGTCAGGTGTTCTTTTTGTATATCTTTTGGCATAAAAACAGATACCAAGAATATGCAATGGAGAAAGGACAATCTCCTCACAAGTGTTGCTGGGAAAACTAGATATCTATATGCACAAGAAGGAAATCAGATCCTCATCTCTAACTATATATAAAATTAACTCAACTTTAGACTTAAACATAAGACCTGAAACTATAATTACCAGAAGAAAATGTTGGCAATGGCTTTTGTGTCTCTATAGGCATTTGCACCTGAAGGTTCAGCTTAGCTGGCAGCATATATTAGAAACTGCTTCTAATGTAAGGAAAGTATGCATGTAGGAACTGCCCTGTGTCCAGAGTTCCTGAGATAAACCATCTAGACATAGTTTGAACTTTGCTCCTTTGATTTTGAAATTTATTCTATGACTTCTCTAAAGATTTTTTTTAATCTTTGGATCTTAGTCTTTTTACATTCCTAAATGCTTTTCTTTTTATTTATTCTGTTAGAGGTTCTTCACACTTTTTGGATCTGTGGATTAGAGTCATGTTAATTTTGGAAAAATTCTTTGCCATTTTCTCTTCCACTCTTCCTTCAGCTCTAGTCTCTCTCTCTCTCTCTCTCTCTCTCTCTCTCTCTCTCTCTCTCTCTCCCCCCTTTCTCTTGAGCTTTAATTATAGTGTATTATTATTATTTGTAACACAGATTTTGAATGTTTGTTATGATTATTACTTAAAAGGCTGGTGTGTTCTTGCTTATATTTTCTTCTTTGTTTTCCTTCTGCTTCTCTGTTGACGTAATTTCTATCAAAAGATTAGGCCATGTGTGACTGAATTAAGTCAATCTAGTCAGTAGTTGGGGCTGGACTTTAGCTCAGTGGGTAGAGCGCTGCGCTGCAGTCTCTGAGGTCCCGAGTTCGATTCCCAGCACCACAAAAATGGGAGAAGGGCCTGGCAATCCACTCCCAAGGCAATCCCGAAGCACTCAGCCATTGAAAACCCTATGAGGGTCACTATGAGTCGGATACTGACTTGACGGCACCTAACAAATAGTTACCTTCAGTGAACCACAGGTTGCAAATTTCTGTAATTGTTGTCTGCTAGACTTTGCCTTTATCTGTGACCTGGAATTTAAGAGGATTTTCTTACATTTCTTCTCCACACTTAGCTTTCTCTATGCTTTCATAACATAGACTGCCTCTCTCTCTGGTTCTGGTTACTTATAGAGCTGGAAACTGCAGTTGTTATGATGTACAAAGGTCATAGTGGGTACAGGGCGATAGCTGCTCTTCTATTCAAACATCAGTCTTTGACAGGTAGGCAAATTCAGGGAGATGGGTCTTCTGTCTCTTCTCCTGTCCTTTGGCAGTCCAGCTGCCTTCTGTTGGTGATGGGAAATACCGGGTAAAAGGGAAAGCCCCTTCCTCCTCACTCTGGCAGTAGCAGTCCTGAGCAAGGTAGGATTTTCTATCTCCCCAGCAGCAGCCACCAATTTTTATGTGGTATTAGGGTAGTAACCAGGTATGGAAGTGTTTCTTTCCTTTCTTTCATTGACATGAGGCTCTTTCCCTCATGCCACGGCTAATATGGGGTAACATTCTTTCCCCTGTTCCTCTCCTACTGGTACAGAGCATCTGTCCAATAGCAAGGAAAAGTCTGCTATTTAGGGTGATACCTCAATTTGCCCCAAGTCTGCTGGTCCTTGTCTTGTTTTTATGCAGGGCCAGCAGTTCTAGTAGGCTTCTGTGGATGCTTCTACTTTCAAACCCACAAAGATTCTACTTGTGGTATTGAGAGGAGTGCTTTCAGGTCCTCTGCCTTGACACCAAGTCCTTATGAGCCTTGGGTAAAAACCTGATGAGTTGGTTTAAACTATATGTCTTTGGCTTTTAGAGATTTTAAATTATCATGTTGTTGTTGTTCTTAGGTGCCATCTAGTCAGTGTCCGACTCTTAGCAACCCAGCTACAACAGGTGAAACACTATTGTTATGCTTCTCTGCTATCCCTAGGGTATTCAATGGTGGATTGTTTTTTGGGAGTGTGTTGCTAGGTCCTTCTCCCAAGCGTGCAGATCCTGGTGTTCCAAGGTGGTCTCCCTTCCAAATACTAACCAGGTCTGACCTTGCTTAACTTGTGAGATCTGACAGTATCGGACATCATAGTGGTATGGCTGTGGGCTAATTTGTCTTGTTGTTGCTGTTAGGCCCCATCGAGTCAGTGTCAGACTCATAGCGACCCTCTGTACAACAGGTGAAACAGTATTATTAGTGATTCTCTGCTATTCATAGGGTTTTCAGTGGTGGATTGATTTTTGGGAGTGGGTTGCCAGGTCCTTCTCCCAAGCCTACAGCACCTGGTGCTCCAAGGAGGTCTCCCATCCAAGTACTAACCAGGCCCAACCCTGCTTAGCTTCTGAGATCTGACAGGATCAGCTGCCACAGGGCTACAACTACAGGCTAATTTATCATAGGAAACTATAATTGAACCTAAGCATTTGCTAAAACTTTAGTTGCTTTCTTCCTGATTTATGGCAGCCACTTTTATCCATGTTGTGTCAAAGGCAAAAAAGTTCCATGTTCCACCTCTGACCACAAGAGCATTTTCCTATTTGGAAATCATATTACCTGGCAAATGTATAATCTCTACTCTCTGATGGAAAAATATATTGTGGTTTTGTACATTATCTGGAGGGGTTTTACTGTTAGGATTGGTGGGATGTTTCCTCCAAGCATTTTGCATCCTATATGGAAGTAGAACTTTTCTTAAGTTGCTTTGTTTTCCCCTCTAGTTATTTTTAAGTAAGGTTTGTGTCTACAGTAAGGCTTAACAAAGGAATAATACAATTACAAGAAATAGCAACACATTTCTATTCATGTCAATTTTATTGTAGTGCTTTTGAATATAATTTAATACATATTCAATCATGTATTAGTTTATTCGCAAATATTTAGCTAACATACCAGTATTATATATTTACAAGCAATATTTCCCAAAGACTTGCTACTGTACTAGCTGTTAGACATATGAAAATTAATAAAATTTGTAGGTTACATAGCTGCTTTTCTGGGAAATTGAAAAGAAACATTGTGTACATATTAGAACTAAAAAGAGGCTTCAATTATATGGCCAGTTGCCATACAAATACATGTTATTTCTATATATCAACAACAAATTCTTAGATAACATACTGAAAAACACTCATTTACAAAACAACAAATTATAAGCTATTTAGGAGTAAATGTGACAAACTAATGTGAATAAACTACGTGAAAACAGCAAAACATTGTTGACATATATTAAATGAGACTTCAGTTAATGGAAGTCATATCTATGTTCCCAGATGAGAAGATTCAGGATTCTAGTGATTTTGGTTATTCCAAAACACTAAAACCAAGAAACTTTAAAAAATAATCTCCCAGGCAGGAAAGCCTGCAGGCATACCACCCTGGCATCTGATCTCGTCAAATCTCAGAAGCTAAGCAGGGGCGGCCCTGGTTAGTAGTTGGATGGGAGATCACCTGGGAATACTGAGTGCTGTAGAGTAGGAAGAAGGACTTGGCAACCCACTCCCAAAACAATCAGCTATGGAAAATCCTATGAATGTCAGAGAAGCACTGACATAGTGTAAGGCATGCACAGTGTTGGGGAGTATTTCATTCTGTTGTATTTATAGGTTCACTATGAGTGGGACACAACTCAATGGCACCTAACAACTATAGTAACAACCATCTTGGTAGAGTATGTGTGTCTGGGAATTTGTAATTCCTTCTAGGTTATCCAGTTTGTTGGCATATAGTTGTTCATAGTAGTCTCTTAGGACCTTTGCAGTTCTGTGACATTAGTTGTTATATCTCCTCAATTTTTATTAGTATTTTTAAAATTTATTGTGGCTCTGAGTATGTCAGTTTTGTTTGTCTTTAGAAGGACCACCTCTTATTTGCATTGATTTTTCTATTCTCTGCTTCATTTATTTCTGCTTTTATCTTTAGTATTTCTTTCCTTCTGCTAACTGAGCTTACTTTTTCCCCTTAGTATGATAAAGTGTGATGCAGTTTTGTTTTGTTGAGATATTTCTTTTTTCTTAATATAAGCTTTTATTATCAGCCATTGAAAACCCAAAGAATAGCAGAGAAGCACTGACATATTTCCAGGCATGGCACACTGTTGGATAGTGTTTTGTTCTATTGTACATAGGGCCTCTATGATTCAGACCCAACTCAATGGCACCTAACAACAATAAGAAGAAGCATTTATTGCTCTAAACTTGCCTTATTATTGTTTTTGCTGTATCCCATAAGTTATGGAACAGTGTGCTTTCATTTTTACTTGTCTTGAGCATTTCTATAATTTCTCTTTGATTTTGCTTTAACCCAGTGATTATATAAGAGTATGTTGTGTAATTTTCATGTATTTCTGAATTTCTGTTTCTTTTCTATCCTTGATTTCTTGTAAAAATCCATTGTAATTTGAAAAAATACTTGGAACGATTCCAGTCTTCTAAAATTTGTTAAAAGTTGTTTTATTACCTAGGATGTGATTTATCCTGGAGAATGGTTTGTGTCTGCTTGAGAAGAATGTGTATTCTTCTGTGGAGTGTAATGTTTTATATGTATCTGTTTGGTCCATTTATTCTATAGTGTTGTTCAACTCTGATGTTTCCTTATTTTCTGTGTGAATGATCTTTCAGTTATTGTCAGTGGAGTATTAAGTTCTCCTTCCATTATTGAATTGCTATTTCTTTCTTTAGATCTGTCAGTGTCTGCTTTATATATTTAGGTGTTCTAGTATTGACTGTATACATAGTTATTGTTATATCCTCTTATTGAATTCATTATTTTATCATTATATAATGACCTTCTTTGTTTTTTTTGATAGTTTATGATTTATAGTTAATTTTGCCTTCTTTAAATGTAGTCATTCCCACTCTCTTCTAATAAATATTTGCATGGGATTTATTTTCCTGTCCCTTTAATTTCAATCTATATGTGACCTTAAATCTAAAGTGATCTCTTGAAGACAAAATACAATGAGAATACTTTTTCATTCAATCCACTATATGTCTATGATTGATTAGTTTAACCCATTTTCAT
>VMDO01016129.1:0-48807 GCA_007922755.1 Pedetes capensis | reverse complement strand
GAGAGAGACAGAGAGACAGAGAGAGAGAGAGACAGAGAGAGAGACAGACAGACAGAGAGAGAAAGAGAGAGAGACAGAGAGACAGAGAGAGAGAGACAGAGAGAGAGAGAGAGACAGAGAGAGAAAGAGAGAGAGAGAGAGACAGAGAGACAGAGAGAGAGAAAGAGAGAGAGAGAGAGAGAGAGAGAGAGAGAGAGAGAGGAAGAGAGAAAGAGAAAGATATGCCTGGTATTTGCTACTAGTTGGAAATGGGTTTTTCATGCTGGTTGACTTGAAGACACAGTCCTAAACTTCTCTGGGCCATGGCATTGTCACCAGACAGAGCAGAGGGCAGATCATGGACTCAGGCTGGAGATATGAACTTTGATCTCAACCCCATTCTTCTTGCTCTACCTCCCATCTGCCTCAGTTTCCCCATCGAAGAATGGAAAACCAATCTCCTTGATTAAAAAGTATGAATTTCAGAGTGTAAAATTTCTGCAGGGCAGAATATGGTGTGTTGGAGCATCGGGTGGAGAGTGTGGGTGTCAGGGCTTTGGCATTGATGACCTTGGGGACAGTCTTTGCTCCCTGAGGAAGAGTAGAGTGTGCATGAGTTCCCGTGCTTTCACTGACTCATCACCAGCTACAGAGGGAAAATCCCCCCAAGCACAGAAAGGATTGATCTTTGCTTTGTGCTTTTATGAGCAATTCTCCCCACTCTGTAGGCTTCTACTTGGGCCGACCTGGGTATTAATTCCAGCTCTGCCATGAAGTGGCTCTGTGGTTTGGGCAAATCCCTTAGCCCCTTGGAGGCTCAGATTCTTCATCTATAGAATGAGATAACCATAAAACCTTCTTCAACAGGGTTGCTGTGAGGTGTCAGTGAGAGAGCATATCTAATGCAGCTGGTCTGGTGCCCCGGCTCCAGAAATGGAAGCTGTCTATATTAGAGGAGGAAGAATTTTGCAGATCCTTTAGAATCCAGTGCTGGATTAAGGAAGAGAGTGTGTGAAGGAGACATTTGTCCTAAGTCGGGCCTGTGGGTGGCTAGGTTCAGAGATTTCCAGGTTCCTGGCACCTGCTCTCTCTAGGCAAGCTTCAGGAGCTCCAGTCTGGGAAAAGAGGGGCGTCCATGTGTTCCCATTTGCAGCCTTCTCCCCAGGGCTTCCTGGCTGCTAGGCTGACAGCCCAGCTTTCCGACATTACCACTGAGCAAGGGGAGGGCCTCCTGCTTCTCAGGGTCCATTCTGCTAGCATATTCCCGGCCAACCTTCCTGAAAGTATTGTCAAAGGTATGTCAGTGGCATAGCCAGCCCCATAGAGCCCCACATTGCTAAGGCATTTCCCTGGCCAGCTGTCTGTATAACTAGCCTTGGGTCTGTATGAAAGGCTTTAGGATCATCATCATCCTCTTCCCCCATTTTACAGATAAGTGAGGAATCTGTGTCTCAGAGAGAGGCAAGATGACTTGTTCTCAGCTACCACAGCCAACTCTAGACCTAGAGCTAGACACCTGGTATTATCACGCAGGTCTAGAACTTTTTCCAGAGCTGCCTGGGGTACAGGACAGTCAAAGCATTGCATGGAAGAAGGGTGGCCAAATGTTGTCCCTCTTCTTGCCCTGCAGTCCTCAGAGAATGATGGAAACCCGAGGACTGTAATCCTATATGTCATTCAGCCCGTGCATTCTAGGGGAGGCGGAATAATGGGGGCTGAGAAGCAGGCTCAGGAGAAGGCAGCAGCCTGGGGCTTGGCTTCTGCTGGAAACGTCCCAAGACTAGTGGGGAGAGGGGAGAAAAGCCCCTGGTTTCCTTAAAGGCTCCTTGAACTCTGGTCTGTGATTCCCTGGCACTGTGGACCTGGCACAACCAATAAATGAGTCATTGGATTGGTTGAATGAGTGACTGAATGAATTCTGTTTGTTAGTTTTGTGCTTAGGCAGTTTGAGGGGCAGGAGAAAGATTGCAAGGGAAAACCCAGGGGACCTTTGGGGTAGGAAAGTGGGGTAGTGTAGTGGACAGAGCTGAGGCTCTGGAGCTAGACATGTGAGTTCAAAGCCACTTACTTGCTGTGTACATGGGCTAGCCACTTCACCTCTCTGAAGCTGATTTCTCCATCTGTAAAGTGGGAATAACAACAGTGCATCCAGAGCTAGGGTGAGGCACAAAAAAGATCAAGTGTAGAGGCCTTGGAACTCGGGGGCGGGGGGTCTGTGGGAAGGAGCAAAAGGAATTCACTCATTCAAGGAGGTTCTGTGGACACCTTGGGCGAGATACGGAGGTACCATGGTGAAGAAAAAGGAAAAATGGTGTCTTGCTCTCAAAAAGCTGAAATATGCGGCAATGCTGAAGGCTTGGGGGGGGGCCCAGAATGGTAGGGATGGGGTCCCCCCTGCTCATAGAGATCAGAGGCAGATTCTTTGGCCTCTGCGGAGCTGAAGGATGAGGCAGGGCATCTTAAGTCAAAAGCTGGCAGGGAAGTGTGAGATTCGTGAGATTTGGCGGAGGGCCTGAGGAAAGAGCGGCAGGGATCTCTGAAAGCCAGGGTATGAAGGACTCTCTGCTCCTCACCCCCACAGCGGCCTCTCCCTGCTCCCCGGATCCACTTGAGGAGCCCACTCATGCTGGATGCGCGAGAAGGGCCCCTGGGATCTGCGATCTTAGCACACAGCCTGTGGTTACAGGAACGAGGCTTCTGTGAAGTGGGAGCGGGATTTCTTGGGACATCTGGTTGCCAAGGCAGAGCATTATTCTCTGTTCCCCAGACTGCTCCAGTGCTGACCTTGGGGAGCCCTGGGTCCTCAGAGCAGACCCGGACACCCTCTTTCTGGGCAGAGCCTGTGCACTGAGCTGGGCTGGCATCTAGAAAGTCCCCATCTGCAGCCCAGTGGGTACGGTGGGATGTGGGGACTCTGCAGACCCCTCATCTCTAGCAGGTGATCCCCCTTTTCCCTCCATGTGGCCCACAGCTTCCTGGTTTGCATATCCCAGATTCCAAGGAGAATGAACATCTGTTCTGCAGACTTCCCTGATCCGAGGTGCAGCGGTTTGCACCCTGCCATGTCTGTCTACCCCTCCCAGCATCTCCTGCCTCTTTCCAGCCCCAGCCTTCCTCCCTGTGACTGCTGCAGCCTTTGGGCTTCTCTGCCTCCTCATATGTCCTCAGCCGCATCTCTTATGGCTTTTCTCCATGGATTAGGTGCTGCCTCTGCCACCGAGGGAGGCCTTTAGCAAGCTGGCCGGCTTCTTTGCACCTGCCTCGGTATCTTCATCTGTAAAATGTACCCACCTCCTAGGTACCTGGGGCCTAACGACTGCATAAGGTGATGTTCACGGAGCATCGTCTTTTCCCTCCCTCACACTACATAGCAGGGAGGGAGGGTTGGGCCAGGCAATGGGATGAGGCAGGGTCACAACAGGAGAATGAGGGGTCCTGGTTGTCCCCTCTGTCTTTTGTTTTGTTGTTGCTTGTTTGTGTTTTGAGACAGGATCTCTGTGTAGCCCAGGCTGTCCTGGAACTCACCATGTAGCCTAGGGTGGCCTCAAACTCACGTCAGCCCTCCTGAGTGCTGGAATTACAGGTGTGCACCACCGTGCCAGGCTTCCCCCTGTGTCTATTGCCATAGTGCCAGGGGCTGCTGGGAAAGCTGCTCAAGTGTGAAGTTTGCAGAATTGGCAGGACTGCTACATCCTTGTCTAGTTTTCATAGGCCCAGCACATACTACTTGCCTCCTGTCTCCCATCTCTCTCTTGCTCGGGTTGGGGTCCAGATTCAGGACTCCAGGCCAGGAAGGAGTCCAGTGAGGTGACACAGTGCAGTGGTAAAGGTCATGGCTAGGGGTCAAGTAGTGCCGCTTCAATCTCAGTTCAACTAGGTCCTAGTGGTGTAGCTTTAGCTTAACTTCCCTGAGCCTCATTTCCTCATTTGAAAAACGGGGGTGATCATGATAGGTCACTGAGAAAAATAAATGGAGCTGTTGTGGTTGTTAGGTGCTGCTGAGTCGAGTCTGACTCAGCGACCCTCATTGGGTTATCAATGGCTGATTGTTTCAGAATTGCTTCGGGAGTGGATTGCCATGTCCTTCTTCCATTTTTGCAGTGCTGGGGATCGAACCCGAGTCCTCAGAGAGTATGGCGAAGCACTCTGCCAACAAAGCTATTGCAGGCAAAGGCCTGATGTCATAGCACCTGGCACATATGCCAGGTGCTGTGATCAATGAGCACACCTGCAGGTGGGCAGAGTAGGTTGCTGTTGAGGCCTGATTATCTACATTTTCCACCTTGGGCCCTGTCCTATGTCTTTCATGCACTGCACATGTAGTTAATCAACAGCATTTGCTGATGTTGACCCTCACCAGGCCCATCTAAGCCCGGCTCCCACTGCCTAGACTCTCAATGCAAGCCTCATTCAGCTGCTGGCTCCTTACACAGCCAGGCACAGGAACCCCTGGTTAGTTACAACTCTAGGGACAAGTTGAGCTTCCTGGGGCTGTGGGATCCAGGGCAGGTACCTGACCCAGCCAGAGGAGAGGATGCCCAGGCTGTGTGGTGATGGAGGAGCTGCAGCTGGGTATGTGGAGAGGTGGGGCTGGAACATTCCAGACCAAGGAAGTAGCGTGGGCCATGGAAGGCCCAGGGACAATGCAGAGCTGCAGAGGGCAGGGAGGCTCACTGGGGCCAGGCTGAGAGCACCAGGGCCTGGTGGATGGGAGGATGGAGAGGCTGAAGGACACGCAGGAAAGGCCATGCAAGCAGGTATCCTTCTCCCCACGGCAGTCCAAAGACCTGCTGTGTGCCGAGCTTCCATGGGGCCTGGGAGCTGGTGATGAGTCGGCCAACTTGGCCTCTGCCTTCCAAGATTCCTGAGGAGGCGCGAATGTTGGAGGAGCTCCGAGGAGCAGCCCCAGGTGATTGGAGGCAGTTGTTCTGGTGGGGAGGAGGGAGAGAGGACTGAGGAGAGGTCGGGGGCAGGCCCCATGTGACTGTGTGAGGTACCAGAGTCTGGATGTGGGAGCTGAGGCTGGGCAGGCCCTTGGTCCCACAGTAAGGCCAGCCATGCTGGAAAATGTGGGGGCTTGGGGTCGCAGGCCAGGAGAAGAGGATTTGGGCCCAATCTGTGCAGAATTTAGTGTGGGAGTGGACTGCATAGGAAAAGCCTCGATGCAGAGAAACCAGAGAGGCTGGCTCAGGGCCATAGAAGTGACCCTGGCCGCCTGTTCTCTTGCTGAAACACGGCCCTGCCGGCCCTGCCCTGAAGGCAGGAGGCTGGTGCGATGATGTCAGGTGGGCCCAATAGGGAGAGTGGGCGGCAGACCTAGCTGCAGTTTCCGCTGCTCCTCCTGGCCTTGTCTGGAGCCTGCCAATTCCTAGGTCTCGAGTCCATTCCCTAGGGAGAGTGTGTGACTCACAGATCCACTGGGGTGAGTCGGAGGAGTCACCCAGGACATTGAGGAGGCTGCTGCGTGCCAGTGGCTTCTGCAGGCTGTGCCACCACCTAAGGGGGGCCTTTCTGTTCTCCCAGATGAGAATGTGAGGCTCAGAGGGAGCCAGGGCCTCTCACTGTGAGAGAGGTGGAGTCGACACTTGAACCCAGATCCTTCTGACTCCAAAACCACTCACATCCACTCTGCCTCTGCTGGCCACAAGATGCATGGAGAAGGGAGGCCAGAGCTGGGGCTGTCTAGGCAGAGAAGCGGGGAACAGGGCCCGGGGAAGAGGGCAGATTGTCTACAAATCTCTGAGGCCTCTGTGTGGGGGTAGCAGCTTGGGCATTGCAGCCAGACAGACCTGGAATCACGACCCAGCTGTGACATTTACTGAGAGGGTGAGCTTGAGCAATACCTCTATTATTTCTCTGAGCCTCAGTTTTCTCCTCTGTGAAGTGGGAGTGGCGCTAGAACCTCTCAGGGTAGTTATGAGGAGGTCACGGGGTGTGGCAGAAAGGACTTCAGCACAGCACCAGGCATTTGGTAAGTACGCCATAAACATTTTCAGTAATTATGACTACGCAGGTGAGGCATGAGACCTGCTTCTTACTCATTTTATTGACATTTATCGAGCCCCTGAGGAGCTAGAATTATTGGGTGGATGGCTAGAGGGAAACTATCAGTTCTGTTTTAGAAATTTTCTTTCACAATAAAGGTAACAAAGTAATCATTTCAAAACATATGGAGAACTTCAGCTGAGGCAGATATTATCTGTCATCCCACCACAGAGCAAAGCTCTATGATTTTGGTGTATTTCTGTTCCATCTGTTTTTCTGCTTTTCTACACACACACACACATGCATACACACGTTTTAATGAAATCAGGATCACCTAGTGAAAACAGGATCACATATATGTCTTATGTAAGATGTCTTTCCACTTATGCATGTTCATGCTATCAAATATTCTTTGAAAACATGATTTTCAATGACTGCACGGTATGAGTGTGCTCTGTTTAGGGGAGGACTATATTATTTCTGCCTGCAGCTGTAGCACTGTGGCGTCCGATCTCATCAGATCTTGGAAGCTAAGCAGCATCAGGCCTGGTTAGTACTTGGATGGGAGACTGCCTGGGCACACCAGGTACTGTAGGCTGGGATTTAGTTCAGTTGGTAGAGTGCCACTCTGTAGTCTCTGAGGTCCTGATTTGATTCTCAGCACCACAAAAATGGGAGAAAGACATGGCAATCCACTCCTGAGGCAATCCAAAACAATCAGCCGTTGAAAACCCTGTAAGGGTCACTATGAGTCGCACATGACTTGACAGTACCTAACAACACAACAACATATTATTTACAATATTATGCCAATCTGCATAATGCTGCTCTGAACATTTGTGAGTATACATGCAAACCTTCCATTATTTCTACAAGGAATTTTCTCACAAAGTTCTCCAATGTGGGGAGCTCCCCATTGATGAAGGTGTGCAAGCAGAAGCTGGAAAACCAGGAAGCAGAAGTTTGGTGCTGGAGCCTCAGGTGGAGTAAAGATAAGGCAACCACAATTTCAGAACTCTCTCAGTACAGCTGAGATTGGAAGAAGGAGTCTCTGAGGCTGTGATCTCAGCCACCCCACCCCCTGCTGCGAGATGTCTGGACTGTGAGAGGCAGGGGGCTGTGCGAGGGCAAAGCATGATTTCATTAAGCTCAGAATCCTGGGACCTCAAAATCAAATTGGCTGCCCAGAATATCATAACATGCACAGGAAGAGGGATAATCGCAGGGTAGAACCGAACCGAAAGCCCAGCTTAAATTAGCAATTTACCATCATGCAGGCTGTAGCAGCCCTGTTACCCCTTGGAGGGTGTGGGGTGGAATGGGATGTCTGGTTGTGCTCTACTGATTTATAGCTCCCAGCACAGCTGCAGAAATCAGCAGCTTTGTCTCTGGCTGGGAAGGGTGTGTGCTGAAAGTATCTTGTCCTCTGCAGCTTTCCTAGTTTTGATAAGCAGATAGAACTTCAGAGTCCAGTGAGGATGAGAGACACCCTATTCAAAGAACCTCACACTGGGCAAGGCAGAACTCTCCTCTCCTGCAGAAGTAACCTTGTCACCAAGCACAGAGCTTTAAATCATGGAAGATGATTTATTCATAAACACCTATTAAACACTGATTTTGTGCCAAGCACTCTGCATATATATATATATATATATATATATATATATATATACACACACACACACGCCTGCAGCCATAGCCCTGTGGCATCTGATCCCGTCAGATCTCGGAAACTAAGCAGGGTCGGACCTGGTTAGTACCTGGATGGGAGACCGCCTGGGAACACCAGAAGCTGTAGGCTTGGGAGAAGGACCTGGCGACCCCCTCCCAAAAGTCAATCTGCCATTGAAAACCCTATGAACAGCAGAGAAGCACTGACAATAGTTTCCCCTGTTGTACAGAGGGTCGCTATGAGCCGGATACCGACTCGACGGCACCTAACAACAACAACATACACACACACACACACACACACACACACACACACATATGTATTTATTATATTATCCCATTTAGTCCTCACAGAACCCAGAGGAGGTGAGTGTTGCTGCCCCCATTTTATAGATGGGGAAACTCGAGGCTCAGAGACATGATAAATGTGCCACAAGTCCCAAGGTCTGACTGAAACCAGAAGAGTGCCCTAAGCCCAGAGCCCACACTTAACCATTGCCCTGTCCTCTGCCACCGTGTATTGTCAAATTCAACTCCTCTTTTACAAAGGAGGAAACTGAGGCCTGGAGGTGTTCTATGTCTTTCCAATTAGAGGCCAAGGCAGCCCCAGGACACACCTTCCCTACCCTCTTACCCATCCTCTTGCGTCTCTTCGCACACCTTGTCTTTCCCAAATCTATGAAGTTGCTACCTTTTTTCTCTCAGTATCTGAGTTAAGGGGGAGCCAAAGAATGGCTGGAAATAGTAGTACTTGGGAGTACGAGGAGTAGGTTCTTGCAAGGGGAGGTCAGCCTGGGGCCACCTATACCATTCTCCAGACTCACAGAACCCCAAGTTGCCTGGGGTAGGGCCAGTGGCTGGGGAGGCAGTGGCATCCTTTGGAGATAGAAAGACAGGTTCAAATCTTGACCTCTGCAAGATGAGCATCTGGGTTCAACTCCCCAGTATTGGAAAAAGGAGGGGGAAGGAAAAGAAGAGAAGAAAAGTAATCCACAGCATGGCCAAAGGCTTGGAGTCTCCCATTTTTGTGGAAACTGACTTTGGATCTGGTTCTGTCTGCTCTGTATGCCGCCCCTCTTTGGGCCACAGTTTCCTCCTGTGAACAAAATAGGATTCTGCTAAGATCCATCTCCCAGGTAGGGTGAGCATGGATCCAATGCGAGAATGTGTGTGACATGCCCTGCACAGGGCCTGCCTAGCTCTTTGTCCTCAAAAAGTACTCCTTAGTGGGGACATGTTAGGCAAATGTCACATCCATGCGTCAGTCACTAAGAATGATAAACCTGTGGGCATTGTTTTTACATGGAAGGTGGGATTGAGTCATTTACTTGGTGTCTGGTAAAGACTCAAAAATCTTGAAGGACACAGAAATTATTGTTGTTAGGTGCTGTTGAGTCGGTGTTTGACTCATAGTGACCCTCATAGGGTTTTCAGTGGCTGTTTCGGGATTGCCTTGGGAGTGGATTGCCAGGCCCTTCTCCCATTTTTGCGGTGCTGGGAATTAAACTCGGGACCTCAGAGACTGCAGCACTGTGCTCTACCAACTGAGCTAAATCCCAGCCCACACAGAAATTATAGCTATGGCAAAAATGGGCATGCATTTGGCAAGATGAGAAGGCTCTGTATAGCCTGTTACTTGCAACATCTCCTTTAATCTACACAACACTTCTATAGGGTTATTGTTAGGTGCTATCCAGTTGGGTCCGACTCATAGTGACCCTCATAGGGTTTTCAATGTCTGATTGTTTTGGGATTGCTTTGGGAGCAAATTGCCACGTCCTTCTCCCGTTTTTGAGCTGCTGGGGATCAAATGGAGAGCCCCAGAGAGTGCAGAGTAGCAGTCTATGCACTGAGCTAAACCCCAGCCCCTTCTGAAGTAGGAACAGCTTAATGTGCCCATTTTATAGGTGAAGAAGCTGAGTATTATGGTTTGAAACTGAAACGTCACCCATAGGCTCATGTTCCGAAAGCTTGGTTACCAGCTGGTGGCATTATTATTTGGGGTGGTTGTAGAAACCTTAGGAAGCAGGGTCTAGGGGGAGCAAATGGGTCACTGGGGGCAGGCCTTTGAAGATTAAACCTGACCTTCAGTTCCTGTAAGCTCTCTTGGCTTCCTGGTCCACCATGATGTGAACAGCCCTTCTCTGCCACATGCTCTGTTGCCTGCTCCACCATGCTGGACTGAGACCCTCTGAAACCATGAAGCAAAATGAGTCCTCCTCCCTTAAGTTGTTTTTGTTAGATATTTTGGTCACATGGTTATGGGCTGGGGTTTAGCTCAGTTGGCAAAGTGCTGCTCCGTAGTTCCTGAAGACCTGGGTTTGATTCCCAGCACTGCAGAAATGGGAGAAGGATGTGGCAGTCCACTTCTGAAGTGATAAGCCATTGAAAAACCCAATGAGGGTTGCTGTGAGTCAGGCATGACTCCAGAGCCCCTAACAACAACCTGAAATCAAAGATGTGTAAGTAACTAATACACTGAGGCTCACAGAAGAAAGACATTTGCTCCAGTCACCTGGTAAGTGTCTAACTGCAGAGCCTACCCTCTCACCATTCTGTCATGTTGCTCCTCATTACCTTGACCTACTCTTCCCCTTCCCACCCCAACAATCCAGCCTGGAGGTGTCGTCATTTCCTTTTTTGGGAGATGAGACTGGCTCCCTGGCACCAGCCTTAGCCTGGGTCTTGGGCTTTTTGGGTCTGTATCAGTTATGGTCCTATCAGTGAGAAAGAGCCCATGGTTCACAAGTCTGATATTCCGAGGGCAGGCTGCCAGGCCCAGGCTGGAAACGTTCTGGAAGAGCTGTTGCTACAGCACACAAGGGAGGACTGCTTCTGCCTCTGGGGGGCCTCAGTGTTGTTCTTAAGATCTTGCAACTGTTTGGATGAGGCCCATCCAGATAATCAAGCACCGTCTCCTTTACTTAAAGTCACCTGATTTTAGACATTAACTGAATCCACAAAATACTTTCCCAGCCATACCTGGGTTAGTGTTCGATTCGTTGGGTACTATATTCTAGCCAAGGTGACACATACAACTATCCATCACAGGGTCAGACAGGCTGGCACTTGAGACCTGGTACTACAGCCTATAGTGGTGTGGCTTTGGGCAAGTTTCTTTGCCTCTCTGAGCCTCAGTCAGTCTCATTCTGGAGTAGTGCTCACCACCGATGGTTGGTGTCAGGAGTAAATGCAATGATGTTAATGAAGTGCCTGTATTCGGTGCCTGTCATTTAGAAAGAGGGGAGATTCTATTAGGTTGTTTGCTGCTGCTAATAACAATACCACAGGCTGGGTAAGTTTTAAAGAAAAGAGGTTTATTTGGGCTCACATTTCTGGAGGCCCAAGGTTAAGGAGCCACAGCTGGTGATGGCTTTCTTGCTGGAGGAGTCCTGAGGTGGCATGGGGCATTACATGGCGAGAAAAAGGCGACATACATGGCTGTGTCTCTTCTGGTCTCTGTCCCTCTTTTTGTCTTTTACTACTTTTTTTTTTTTTTGAGATGGAGATCTTGCTATGTTACCCAGACTGGCCTTGAACTCTTGGGCTCAAGACATCCTTCTGCCTCAGCCTTCTGAGTAGCTGGGGCTATAGGCAGGTGCCACGGTGTCCAGCTTTCTCTCCATCTTCTTCCAAAGCCACCAGGACTTCATCATGGCACCTCCCCTATGACCTTATCTAATCCATTCATCTCCCAGGGGCACTGCCACTAATCACCATATTTGGATTAGGTTTCCACCCTATTAATACCTCACAATGGGAATTAATTTTCAACACACAAAGCCTTAGGGATATGCTCAAACCATGCCCAAACTATAGCAGAGGCACACCAAAAGACATGGTTGTGAAGCAGTGTCTTATAGTGGTGCTGCCCTTGCCCTTTCTGGGTTTGCTCTCCCTTTCCCTGGTGCTCCTAGAGGACAGGAGCTTTGTTCCATTCACCCTCTGTTCTGTTCCTAGCTCAGGCCTCACCTTCAGGATGCATCGCTAAGTCCAGCTTTTCTTTTTTTTCTTTTTTCTATTCCTTTTCTTTTCTTGTTCTTTTCTTTTTCTTTCCTTCTTTTCTTTTTCTTCCTTCCTACCTACCTTCCTTCTTTCCCTTCCTTCCTTTCTTCCTTTCCTTCTTTCTTTCTTTCTTTCTTTCTTCTCCTTCCTTCCTTCCTTCCTTCCTCCCTTCCTTTCCCTTCCTTTCCTTTCTTTTCTGTCTCTCTTTCTTTCTTTCTTTCTTTCTTTCTTTCTTCTCCTTCCTTTCTTCCTCCTTTCCCTTCCCTTCCTTTCCTTTCTTTTGTTCTCTCTCTCTCTCTCTCTTTCTTTCTTTCTTTCCTCTTTCTTTTTGGCAGTTGAACCCAGGGCCTCACAAATACTAACCAAGTGCTGTACCACTGAGCTGCACCCCCAGCCCCTTTTTTATTTTTTATTTTGAGACAGGGTCTCATTAAATTGCGTAGGCTGCCTCTGGCCTTGAACTTGTGATCCTCCTTCCTCCACCTCCCAAATTGCTGGGATTACAAACATGTGCTATGGCACTCAGCCTAGAATTTCTTAAACATCTAATTGTCACTTTCTTATTGAGGTTCCCTCTGTGGACTTACTGGGATCTCTAATGAAAATCTCCCAACTATGAGACAAGAATGGAAATAAAATGTGCTGGAACCTCAAGCTGCTGTCCCTCCAGAGTAACTCCTTGCTTTTCAGCTCAGTAAGTCATTCCTGCAGGGATCTTTCTCTGATGGTCCCGCCTAACAGTGTCCTGTGTGTCTCTTGTCAGAGCAGGGACTGACTGACTTCCTTCCTTCCTTCTTTCTCTCCTTCCTTCCTTCCTCTCCTTCCTTCCTCTCCTTCCTTCCTTCCTTCCTTCTTTCCCTCCTTCCTTTTTTTCTGGAGGGATGAACCCAGGGCCTCATACACCCTGGGCAAGTGCTCTACCACTGACCCAAGTTCCCTCACATGATTATTCCTGTCTCTGTCTCTGTGCCCCCACAAGTAGGTGTGGGGTTGGGGAGCCCCAGGTCAGGTTCAGACACCAACGCAGTACGTCAGTAGTGGTACATAAGAAGGTCATATCCTGCCGGGTGCAGTGGCACACGCCTGTAATCCCAGCGGCTTGGGAGGCGGAGCCAGGAGGATCACAAGTTCAAGACCAGAGGCAGTCTGTGTAATTTAGCGAGACCCTGTCTCAAAAAGTGAAAAAATGGGCTGGGGGTGCAGCTCAGTGGTCCAGCACTTGCAGAGCATGCAGGTGGGAGGCCCTGGGTTCAACCCCCAGTACCACAAAAAAAAAAAAAAAAAAGAAGGTCATATCCTGTTTCCCACAACCCAGGCGCTAAGGTGCCATATTTGAGGGATTCTAGTTTCCTGGGGCCTCCTTGTGTCCAGCTGCCCCTCCTCTGGTCCAGCTGTCCTTAATCAGAAGCAGAGCCAGGGAGAAGGAGAAGGAGAAGTCCTTGAGCATGTTGTGGCTCTTGAGCTGAACTGAAGGCGGCATCTGCTCTTTTTCTTGCGGAGTGTGACCTGGCTGGCCTCCCCACTCATGCTCAGCTCAGGGACCCTTTATTTCCATGTTTCAGCCCTTAATCTTCTCCTGTGACATGTTCACTGGGCTTCATTATAATTAACCACTTTCCTTCCTCAGGCTTTGCCAAAAACTGAGACAGCTAATTAATTTCTGGCCACTCGCCACTCCTGTTAAATGGTGGGTAGGGACAGTGCCTGCAGTCCTTGCTGCCTAGTCTGGCTTGTTTTGCCCATCAGGAGAGCAATCACCCTTTGTCTGCAAATAGAGGGAGCCCCAGCTGGACCCTGGCTGCTGGGAGTTGATTTATTTAAACTATTTGTTTCCTGCAGTGGGCAGAACCTTTGTGACCACTGCTGTAACTGAGCCCATGATGCTTTGTTTGGAAAACAGAAGGATTGAACTTGACACTGGGAGATGCTAGGGTAGTGGTTAGCAGTGTGAGTTCTAGAATCCCAGAAACCTGAGGCCCAATCCAGGCCCTGCTATGCCTAGCCGTGAGCCTTTTGGGAAATTCACTTCAGTGAGCCTCAACATTCCCCACGTGTATAATGGGGCGAATGGTGTTCACTTCCTGTGCAGTTGTGCAGATTCATTGGGAGAAAGAGCACACTCGTGCCACCTGGCAGGGAAACTCAACGCAGAGTTGTTGTTGTTAGGTGCCGTTGAGTTGGTGTCTGACTCATAGTGACCCTCATAAGGTTTTCAATGGCTGACTGTTTTGGGATTGCCTTGGGAGTGGATTGCCAGGTCCTTCTCCCATTTTTGTGGTGCTGGGAATTGAACTCGGATCCTCAGAGACTGCAGCGCAGCGCGGCGCTCTACCAACTGAGCTAAATCCCAGCCCTCAATGCAGAGTAAGAACCTGTAAATACGCTTACCAGCCACCTTTCCTTTTAGTGCTAATATGCTATAGTCATGATGAAAAAGACCTGTTGGAGGTCGAATGTGGTGTTGCACACCTGTCCTCGAGCCCTCAGGAGGCAGAGGCAGGAGGATTGTGAGTGTGAGGTCAGCTTGGGCTATGTAGTGAGATGCTGTCTCAAAAACAAGCAACAACAAAAAGCTAATTTCTATTGGGAGGGCTGGGGTAAGGAACAATTTTAACAAACATCACTTCTGCATTTAGGCTACACTTGGCAAGATGGTGATTCTTGTTGTTAGGTGCCATAGAGTCAGGTCCAACGCATAGCGACCCTATGTACAACAGAAGGAAACCCTTTCTGACATTCTGCCATACTTGGCACTATGTCAGTGCTTCTCTGCTGTTCATAGGTTGTTCAAAGGCTGATTATTTGGGGATTGCTTCAGGAGTGGATTTCCAGGTCTTTCTCCCATTTTTGTGGTGCTGGGGATCGAACCCAGGGCCTCAGAGAGTGCAGAGCAGCACTCTACCAACTGAGCTAAACCCTAGCCCATGGCAAGATGGTTAACACCTCTGTTTTAGTTCCCTAGGGCTGCTATAACAAGTTACAATAAACTGGGGGGCTGGGGGGTTGCTTAAAACTACAGAAATTTAAGTTAGGCAGTGTGGCACAAGCCTGCAATCCCCTGTAATCCCAGTACTCCCAGGCTGAGGCAGGAAGGAAGGTGGCAAGTTCAAGGCCCATCTGGACTACCTAGTGAGACTTTGACTTAAATAAACAAAAACTTCAGAAATTTACTCTTTCAGAAAGCCAGAGGTGTGAACTGAAGGGCCATACTCTGTCTAAAGGCTCTGGGGAAGAATTCTTCCTTGCTTAGCTTCTGGAGGGTCACTGGTGATCCTTCACATCACTCTAATTCCCCCTCCCCCATTTTCATGTAATCATGTTCCTTCTGTGTTCATCTCTGGGTATGGCCTCTTCTTGTTTTATAAGAATACAGGTCCTTTGGACATTAGGGCCTACCCTAATCTAGTATGACCTCATGGTAACCAGTACATCTCCAAAGCCCCTGTCTCCAAGTAAGGTCACATTCTGAGGTTTCTAGGGGACGTGGAGTCCTGGGCACGCCATGCAGCCCCATTTACCCATGAAAACTTATCTTCCTCTTCCATATACTGAGGATAATAACAGCAGCAATTTCATAGGGTTGCTGGTTAAATGAGATGGTCTATGCAGATGTCCTGGTGGAATTCAGTAGAATGTCAGGCATGTGTAAGCACTGAGTCAGTGTAGCAGCTGAGATGGAGGTGGGGTGAAGGCTTTGGTTAGGGTGGAAGCGGTTCTGCTCATGGACCTCCCCTGCATTGGTTAGTTACCAGCCACAGGGACATAGAATGTAGACACTTACTAAGAGCCTGGGACTTTGTTAAGGCCTTCTGAAGTCTTGGACAGGATCCCCTCTTTCCCTTCGGCCTTAATCTCCTTGAACCTCACTTGAACCTTAGCTCCTGGGAGGGCAACCAGGAGAAGTAGAAAGCACTTGGTCTCTGGAAGTCAGGAGAACCGATCTTCTCCTTGTATGCAGCTGTCTTCGCCTCTCCAGGCCTCAGTTTCTCCATCTGTAGAGTGGGGCTGCAGATTTGACCTCCTTGAGATCAGAGCCTCTTCCGGTGTTGAAGATCCCACATAGGTTTCTGTGTCCATAGTTATCGCCCAGTTATGAGGCTAGAAGTCCAAAGTCAGGTGTTCCTTCTTATAACACAAGGAGAGGCCATACCCAGAGATGAACATAGAAGGCACATGATTACATGAAAATGGGGGACGGAGGGAATTAGAGTGATGTTGAGGATTGCCAGTGACCTTCCAGAAGCTAAGCAAGGAAGAATTCTTCCCCAGAGCCTTTAGACGGAGTATGGCTTTTGAGTTCACACCTCTGGCCTTCTGAAAGAGTAAATTTCTGAAGTTTTTGTTTATTTAAGCCAAGGTCTCACTATGTAGTCCAGATGGGCCTTGCCACCTTCCTTCCTGCCTCAGCCTGTGAGTGCTGGGATTACAGGGGATTGCAGGCTTGTGCCACCCTGCCGAATCTCTTCGGAAGCCCCTGGGAGAGAATACTGCATTGTCTCTTCTGGTTTCTGCAGGCCCCAGGCATCTCCTAGTCTGTGGCTCCATCACACGAATCACTGCTTCCATCTTTACACAGCCTTCTCCTCTTCCTCTGTCTCTCATACAAGGACACTTGTTATTGGAGTTTGGGCCCAGCCAGATAATCCAGAGGATCTCACCTCAATATCTGTAACTTCATTTTGTCTGCAAAGACCCTCCACCCAAACAAGACCATTTTCACAGGGATTGAGTGTTGGGACATGGACAAGTCTTTGAGAACACCGTTCAAGCTTCTACAGTTTATCTGCCTTGGCAGTGATTGTGCCTGAGGTGTCCCCAGCCCATGCTGTGGAGATGCAGGGAGTGGAGAGTTTCTGGAGTGGCTTAGAAGTGGGAGGAGATGGCCTGAAATCCCAGCACTCGGGAGGCTGAGGCAGGAGGATTGACATGAGTTCAAGGCCAGCCTGGGCTACACAGCAAACTTCATCTCAAAAAAGAAAGCACAGCTGGGCACAGTGGCAAATGCCTGTAATCCCAGTGACTCTGGAGGCGGAGGCAGGAGGATCACAAGTTCAAGACCACAGGTAGTCTGTGCAACCTAGCAAGACCCTGTCTCAAAATAAAAAGTGGAAAAATAGACAGGGGGTGCAGAGTAGTGGTAGAGCACTTGCAAAGCTTGTATAGGGCCCTGGGTTCAACCCCCAGTACTGCAAAATAAATAAATAAATAAATAAATAAATAATAAAATAAAATAATAATAATAATAATAAAGGAGGAGATGAACAAAGTTGGGAGCTAGAGAGGCCCAGAGGCCATGGTGGTGACGATGCTGTCAACCCCCTCCCCGTGAGGGGTATTTGATAGGGGTACCCTTGTGCTGATTGCCCACCAGCAGCCATGCCATTGATATCAGGAACACTGGAAACCACTGGGTACGAGTGGCTGCAGCAGCCAGGAGGCAGAAACCTGGACACTTGTCCAGAGCCCATCCCTGGCATCCAGGGCCTATGTGCCACATGCATGGATTTGAGGGTCTTTAGATCCCTCAGAAAATGGAGCTGGCCTTACCTACTTACCTGGAGAGGTGGGAGAAGGCCAGGGGCTGCACAGCAACTGAGAACCTGCATGTGATTTACCTGTTGTATCTCAGGGCTTCCTCTGGATTCAAATATTCATCGATGAGTTTACAAGTGCAGACCAAGATGGAGTGCCATGGATGGCTACACCATGCCGAGCTGGCAGCCCCAGCCAGCCCCAGCTAGCAAGAACTCCTTTCTCATGTTGACTCTCTGGTCTCCCCACTAGCCAGTGAGGCATGTACTGTTAATATCTGCACTTTCTAGAAGCCATTTTCCCAGATATGGAAGGGAAAAAGGTTAGATTTAGACTCTGGTTCCTAAGTAGAACCAGGAAAGATACTGGCAGGTGCAAGAGAGGCAGTTTGTGGTACTTTTTCCCTCACTGGTAGGGATCCCTCACTAGTAGGGATCAAGCCCTCACGTGGGCTAGGCATGCACTTTACCACTGAGCCATGCTCCCAGCCAGCCAGTTGCTAGCTCAAAAAAGAGAAAAACGCTGGTGCAGTGGCTTACACTTGTAATCCCAGAGACTTGGGAGGGCGAGCAGGAGAATCATAGGTTTGAGGCCACAGGCAGCCTGTGTAACTTAGCGAGACCCTGTCTCAAAATAAATAAATTAAAAATGAGCTGGAGGAGCAGCCCAGTGGTAGAGCACTTGCAAAAAGTGTGTGGGAGGCCCTGAGTTCAAGGCCAGTACCACCACACAGCCTGCAGCTGTAGCCCTGTGGCATCCGATCCCGTCAGTTCTCAGAAGCTAAGCAGGGTCGGGCCTGGTTAGTACCTGGATGGGAGACCGCCTGGGAACACCAGAAGCTGTAGGCTTGGGAGAAGGACCTGGCAACCCCCTCCCAAAAATCAATCTGCCATTGAAAACCCTAGGAACAGCAGAGAAGCACTGACAATAGTGTTTCCCCTGTTGTACAGAGGGTTGCTATGAGTCGGATACTGACTTGATGGCACCTAACAACAACAACAACCACCACACACACACACACACACCAAAAAAAAAAAAAAAGAAAGAAAGAAAGAAAAGAAAAGAAAAGAAAAAAAGAAAAGAAACAACCTGCTTATTCTGTGAGGTACCTCCAGGGGATGAGGCTCCCATTCCTGGACATACTCAAGCAGAAACTGCAGCTGCTTGTCTGCAGTGCTGCAGGTGGAATCGCTCTCTGCAAGGGCTCCTTCTGGCTCTGAGATTCTAGGAACTTTTCTCCAAGGAGACTATAGAATTGCTGGGTGCACAGAGATGTTTATCACAGCCTTGTTTATCATAACAAAGAAGTGGATATAGCCTACATATCCTTCAAGAGGGGATTTATTAGGTAACTTTATTTAGGAGCCACAGATGAGACTAGATCCAGCCCACAATCTAGTTTATATGGTCCTTGAGCTAAAATTTTATTTTGACATTTTTATTGACTTATGAAAACAAATGAAGATCAATGTAAATGATGCAACTTCATGAGGACATGGGAAAAATAGGGGAATAAAACCCATAAATGCATATGAGTTTTCCTACATATGAGTAACCAAAAGTGATGTAATAGTTACCTAATGGAAAAAGCAAATGATGTATTATTACTCTGTACCCCACCAACATTTATCAATAAAGGGAAAAAAGAAAAAAGAAAACAAATGAAGGACAATATGAAACAGAGTCCTTATGTAGCCCTCAAATTCTAATACTTTTTGGTCTTTTGCAGAAAAAGCCTGTTCACCCCTGGACTAGAATAACAATCAATCACTAAAATTATTATATTAGTTTATATTTATAGATATGGAAATATGGTCAACAGTATATTTTTGAGAGAAAGAAACAGTTATATTAGTACACACTCCTGTGTGTATAGAATAGTATTCTTGTGTCTGCATGATATCTGTAATGATAGTCTATAATATTAATAGAGGTCTTTCCCCAGGATGTGAAGGTTGAACCCAGGGCCTTGCACATATGTTGCAAGTACTCTATCACTGGGCTGCACCCCAGCCCATTTTTAATTTTTTTATTTTGAGATAGGGTCTCACTAAGTTATGCAGGCTGCCTCTGGCCTGGAACTTAGATCCTTCTGTTTTCGTCTCCAGAGTTGCTGGGATTACAGGCACACACCACCATGCCTGGCACTTAATAGTGCTTTTTAATATGTATGGAATGATTCTGTATTGTTCGAACATTTAATAGTGAGCAGCTGTTACTTTTGAGAATTCAAAAAGCATTTAGGAATAACATTAATTCTAAATACTCCTGTGATCCATACTGGATTTGGTTGGAGACTGAATGAGTTGTGATCCAGGCTGAAGTCATTTTGTTCAATTTGGATCCTGTTGTGCCACAAGGTTAATCGGAGGGACTATTGAAGCCATTATTGATTTTAGATCTGTTGTCCCTACTCTGGGTTGAGGGGGATCCTATTCAGTTAAAAACAAATTAGCTCCCTTGGATAAATAATCTGAGTGAACGTTTTCCCTGCCATGTGCAGGGCTGAGTCACTTCAGACTGAGGGCAAATAGGGTCAGGGCCAGGCATCCTGCAGGGAGCCTGAGTTGGTTCAGGTTGATGGAAGAAGGGAGAAAGAAAGGAGGGAGAGGAACAGGTGTTCCCATTTGAGTTCATTTGCCTCGGAGAATCAGGGCCCCTTGACACCTTCACATGGGGGGTCCATCAGTGGACACTGTGTCCCTCTGTTCCTGGCCTCGTGCTGAGTGCTAGGAACTAGTGTGGGCAGGACATGCATCCTGCCCAAAGGCTGTCCTCCATAATAGGAGAGACAGACATGTCACCATAATTCGTTCCATAGAGACCTTTTGAGCCCTTGCTTTGTGCCAGGTGCTGCTGCTGTAGGCTCTAAGCCCTTGGGATGAGTTAGACAAGCGCAATCCCTTGCCCTAGGGCAGCCTGGATTTAATGTCAAAGAATATGTGAGGGGCACATAGAGCACATCAAGCCCAAAGAAGAGAAGCTAAAGCCAAAGTCAAGAGGAAGGCGCTGGGTTTCAGGGGAGAGCACTGGGTCTGAATCTCCGCTCTGCCTCCTTCTGACCTTGCAACCTCAGCAACTTCTTTACCACTCTCTGTAAATTAGGAGAAATGCGTGCTCTCTCGGCCATGTGAGTGTTGAATGACGTAAAACACTCATTCCCATGCCTGGCACATAGTAAGCATCCAAAAATGTTTGTTGTCTATTTAAAGCAAAACAGACCAGAGGTGTAATGAGTACACAAATCAAGCCTGGAACACAGGGATTTCTATAAATACTGGGCAGAGATGTACATATTGTTCTGAGCTCACCTCTCCTCCTTGCCTTCTGGGCCTGTCACTATGCCTATGATATTGTTCTGATGTTTGTAAATTTCTCCCTCATCGCACCTGGGCTGCGAGCAGCTTGTCTCCAAATACCCATATCAGGGTATTTGGAAAGTATGCAGGGTCCAGGAAAGTATGAAAAATAGCTGGATGCTGTGGAGCAAGTCTACCTCTGGACCAGCTCATCCCACTCAATCCTGCCCTCCAGCCTGGGCCCCTCACCAAGGCCAGTGTTTGGGCAGGTGGCAAAGTGAACAGCTAGGACAGTGAACGTTGGAGCAGTGAGCCCAGCTCTGGAAACTAGAGATATTGGAGTCTGAATCCTGTCACTGTCCCTTCTGAGCTATGTGCCTTTGAGCCACCTATGTTGCTCATCTGTGGAATGAATACTATATATGTATATATTTTGTATTATATATGTCTATATTTTGAGATCAATAACTAGCTAGCTAGTTAGCTGGATAGGTATCCCCACATTTCTGTCAGTTTGTCGTGCTGTGGGGGCTTGCATGTTGCTGTGACACTAAAAGCTATGCCACTGGTATTTTAGATACCAGGAGGGCCACCCATGATGGATAGGTTTTACCTGAGCTTCCAGACTAAGACAGACTAGGGAGAAGGACTCAGCAGCCTATTCCCAAAACAATTAGCCATTGAATAGCAGGGAAGCACTGTCAAATATAGCACTGGAAAATGAATCCCTTCCCACCCGGCTGAAAGTCATTAAAGAAACAACTAGGGAAGAGTTGCCTCCTCAAAGTAGTTGTTGTTGTTGTTAGGTGCCGTCGAGTCGGTATCCGGCTCATAGCAACCCGCATAGGGTTTTCAATGGCTGAGTGCTTCGGGATTGCCTTGGGAGTGGATTGCCAGGCCCTTCTCCCATTTTTGCGGTGCTGGGAATTGAACTCGGGGCCTTAGAGACTGCAGCGCAGCTCTCTACCCACTGAGCTAAATCCCAGCCCCCTCAAAGTAGAGTCAACCTTAATGATGGGAATAGAGTAAAGCCCCTAGGACCTCCTTTTGCTGATGTGGCACCACTCAAAATGAGAAAAAATAGTGCCTGCAGCAATGGACTCAAACACAAAAAGATCGTGTGCATGGCACAGTGCTGGATAGTGCTTTGTTCTGTATTTAGGGTCGCTATGAGTTGGACCCAAGTCCACAGCATCTAACAACAACATATATACATACTCTAAGTGTGTGTGTACATGCATATCTTTTTTTCTTTTTTTAAGACAGGGTCTCACTAGGTAGCCAGTTTGGCCTTGAACTCAAGATCCTCCTGCCTCACCCTCCCAACTGCCAGGATGACAGGTGTGCTCTTTGAAACCTAGCAAGAGGATGGCACTATGGGTGCAGTGAAGAGGATGTGAGATCACACGTGCACTGCTCTTGGCATAGCGCCTGGTTCAGGAAAGAAAAGAGAGAATACTGCTTAAAGAAAACAAACAAAGCACGCAAACTGTTGGACCAGTCCCACTGATGCCTTGTGCAAAGGAGGGAATGTTTGACCTTCCTCTGGGCTCCGGGCATTAAGACATCAGCCACTCTGACCAGCCGTTCTGGATCTGCCTGGCAGGGGTTGGAATCCTTCCAGGAAGTGCATTTGCCAGTCCGCATGAGGGTGTTGAGCTGAGAGGATGAGTGTGGAGTCAGTGTGGCTCTGTCTGTGCAGTTCAGTGGGAGGAGGCCCTTCACCCACAGAGGACACCCAATGTCCATCCAGGAAGGAGAATTAATAGAGGCGGTGACAGGCCTCCTGCAATGGGGCTGTTTGGGCAGAAGATGGAATGGGTTTAGGGCTTGAAGCTGACTGGTTGGCCCTTTGGTGTTCTAAGTAAAGGAAGAGGGCTGAGAGTGATGGTTGGGAGCAAGTGCCCCAATTCAAGGTGAGCTAGTGGGGATTTTGACTTAGAAAAAACCAAAAGGTTTCCTAAGAGCATTGCAGAGTGAGTAGCAGTTCAGCCAGAGCTTTCCTGTTCTTACCTCCTGGGTTGGGTCCAATGGGAGATGACTTTTTTTCTTTTTTTCCAGGGCTGGGCCTTGAGCATGCTGGGCAGGTGCTCTAGCACTGAACTGCATCTTCAGCCACCCAAAAGATGATGATTAAACCCTAAAAGAAAAAAGCAGAAAATAATCAGGGCGCGAAACAAAAGAGCTGACAATTCTCATCAACGTGATGGCCCATAAGCTCACATGTGTCGGCTACTAAACAACTTCATTACACCGAAATTTCCAACAAGGAAACAGGTTCAGAAAAGTGATTTGTCCAAGATCACTAAGCTATATCTGAATAGGAGCCAAGATCTGGCTGTTTCCTTTTTCTCTCTCTTTTTCTTTTCTTTTCTTTCCTCTTTTCTTTTAATTTCTTTTTGAGGCAGGTTCTCACTTTGTTGCCGAGGCTAGCCCCAAACTCCTGAGCTCATGCCACCTTCCTGCCTCAGCCTCCTGGGTAGCTGGGACTGCAAGTATATGCCACCATTCCTGGCTGAGGAGCCAAAGTCTGAATGGTTCTAAAGAATTCCCTTTTTTTCCATTTTCAAGCTTAGGAAATAAACAGTATGATAGCTCTTGATTACCTCTTGTGCCCCCTCAAGTTTGTCAGCATACAAATAAATCTGTCTTCAACAAAAGCCCTAACTAACCTCCAATGTGATGGTATCAGGGCTCCCCTTACTGCCAGTTTATTTTTTTAAGATCTAGTTTTGCCCAGTTCTGTAGCTTACGTATGACAGCCCCAAACCCAACACCTGATTTTTCTCTTCCTTCTTTGTTATTCCTTCCATATCTATCTCAACAGAGGATTTTCCTCCCAAAAGTGTATGCAGTTTGGTACTCATCCAGTACACATACACAAAATATTGTTGTTGTTGTTAGGTGATGTCAGGGCGGTGTCCAACTCATAGCAACTCTACAAACAACAGGTGAAATACTATTGTCAGTGTTTCTCTGCTATTCATAGGGTTTTCAATGGCTGATTGTTTTTTGGGAGTGGGTTGCTGGGTCCTTCTCCCAAGCTTACAGCACCTGATGTTCCCAGGCAGTCTCCCATCCAAGTACTAACCAGGCCCGACCCTGCTTAGCTTCTGAGATCTGACAGGATTGCATGCCACACTGCTAACATAAAAAATACCACTTTATGCTCAGCATGGCAGCATGTTCATAGTCCCAGCTACTCAGGAGGCTGAGGCAGGAGGATCACTTGAATCTAGTAGTTCAAGGCCAGCCTAGGCAACATAGTAAGACCTTGTCTTCATAAAACCAAATCAGACTGTTTAGAACCTTTTTAAGGTGTGCAGTTCATTGGCATTAAGTACGTTCACATTATTGTGCACCCATTACCACCGTCCATCTCCTGAAATGTTTTCATCTTCTCAAACTGAAACTCCATACTCATCAAATAACGCCTCCCTATTCTCCCCTTTCCAAGCACCTGGCAACCCCCATTCTTTCTTTGTCTATGAATCTGACTGCTCTAGGCACTTCATATAAGTGGAATCATACAGTATTCATCTTTTACTTTGCACAGTGGCCTCAGTTCATCCTTGTTTTAGCATGTGTCAGACTCTCCTTCCTTTTTAAGGCTAATATTCCATTAGAGTGCTGCTCCACCCTCTCTGAGGACCCAAGTTTGATCCCCAGAACTGCAAAAATGGGAGAAGGACATGGCAACCCTCTCTGGAAGTAATCCTGAAATGAGCAGCCATTGAAAACCCTATGGGGGGTCACTATGAGTTGGACCTGACTCAACAGCACCTAACAACAAATATTCCATTATACGTATATATAGATTAAGCAACCCCATCTGAAAACTAGAAATCTAAAGTGCTCTAAAATCCTAAGCTTTCGAACACCAACATGAAGCCACAAGTGGAAAGTTCTGCTCCTGATCTCATGTGCTGGATCAGAGTCAAAATGCAGAGGCATTTAAAATATTGTATAAAATTATCTCCAGGCTGTATGTATAAGGTATATATGAAACATAAATGAATTTCATGTTTTCCCTTGGCTCCCATCTCCAGTGTGTCTCATTATGTATATACAGATACTCCAAAATCTGAAAACAATCTGAAACCCTTCTGGTCCCAAACATTTTGGATAAGAGATATTCAACCTGTGCCACATTTTATTTTTCTAGTTATCTGTCCAAGGACATTTGGCTGCTTTTACTTTTTGACTATTATGAACAGTGCTGCTATGAAGATGGGTGTACAGTTATCTCTTCAATTCTTTTGGGTCTACCCAGAAGAGGAATTATGGGATCATGTGACAATACTATTTGCACGATTTTGAGAAATTGCTATACTATTTTCCATAGTGGCTGAACCATTTTACATTCTTACCAATACTACACAAGGTTTCCAGTTTCTCCACATCCTTGACAACACTTATTTTCTCTGTCTCACTCTCTTTTAGACTGGTTTTTGCTTTGTACCCCAGGCTGGCCTTGAACTCTCAGTCCTCCTGCCTTAGCCTCCTGAGTGCTGTAAATACAGGCATGCACAATGGTGCCCAGCTATCATCATCATCATCATCATCATCATCATCATCATCATCATCGCTTTATTTTATTTATTTATTTATTTATCTATTTATTTATTTATTTATTTTTGTAGTGCTGGAGATAGAACTTTGTGCTTGCTAGGTAAGCATTCCACCACTGAGCTACATCCCCAGACCTTGTTTTTTTTTGAGATAGGGTCTCACTCTGTGGCCCAGGCTGGCCTTGAGCGTGGCTGTGTTTTATAGCCTGGCCTGGAACTCGGATCCTCCTGCCTCGGCATCCTGAGTGTTGGGATTATAGGTGTGCACCTGGTACCTGGCTATCGTCACTCTTATATTCTTAGATTGGTGCCTGGCACAGATCAGGTGGTCAGTCAATACCAGCTGGGTAAGTAGCTAGACTTCAATGTAGAATAAGCTCACATTCCTTGACTCTTTCACTAAGAGGGAGAGAGGAAGGTAACTAGTACTGAGGGGCAATATAGCAAAGTGGTTACAAGGTCATGGCTCTACACTGCCAGAGTTAAATACCAGCTCTGCTTACTAATTAGTCATATGGTCCCAGGAAAATCACATCACCTATTATGCCTCAGTTTATCTTCGCCAAAGGAGATCTTGGAAAATGAGAAGCAATTGGCAGAGAAGTAACAAGGTGAGCATGGTGAGGTGTGGGACTGAAAACAGAGGCAGGAAGCTGATTGTCAACAGCAGGAGCAGTAGTACCCTTAGCCCCTCATCTGTGCACCTTGCACAGCCAGGTGACTACCCATCACTCTCCAAGACAGCAAAGTATTTTCCCTCGAGAAGTCGACCTGGAGGAACTCTGGACTCAGGGCTGGCAGAAACAGAAAGGGTCAGGGCAAAATACCAAATGGAAATTGGAGGGACCTCAGGCCCCTTCCCCAGCTCTGGGACCAGAATCATGACAGCCAGAAATGTGCAGCACAGATGGGAGAGGGGAGGCCCAGAGGAACTGGTGTTTAGGTGACTTCAGTGCAAAAGCCCCATCATCACTCAGTCCCCCTGCAGTGAGGCCCACTAGCTGAGCCCCCCACCACCCACAGCTACCAATTAGCTATTTAGTGCTTCACTCAATGATTATCTTTTGGCCCACAACTGTAATCCGAGCAACTCAGGAGGCAGAGGCAGGAGCATCACAAATCTGGGAGCAGAGGCAGCCTACATAACTTGGCGAGATCTTATCTTAAGATAAAAAGTAAAAAATGGGGCCGGGCGTGGTGGCACATGCCTGTAATCCCAGTGACTTGGGAGGTGGAGGCAGGAGGATCGCAAGTTCGAGACCAGAAGCAGTCTGCGTAATTTAGCAAGACCCTGTCTCAAAAAAGTAAAAAAATGGGCTGAGGGTGCAGCTCAGTGGTACAGCGCTTGCAAAGCATGCAAGAGCGAGGCTCTGGGTTCAACCTCCACGACTGGGGAAAGAAAGGTAAAAAATGGGCGAGGGGTACAGCCCAGTGGTAGAACACTTGCAAAAGTGTGTTTGAAGCCCTGGGTTCAAAAGCCTAGATTAACCTTTATCTCACCAGATATTTGAAAAGAATCTCTGTGATGCAAGAGGGAGGCAAAAGCAGGTAAATAAGCCAAAATATTTGAAGCAAGTAGACAATACAGAAAGCAGAAGAAAACACAAAACAAAATTATTTGTTTCCTCAGAGAGTTAAGAGAAGATATTGTGCCCATGAAATATGATGCTATAAATGTTATACAAAGAAGGGATAATGAGAGAAGAAGAAAGGGCACTGGAAAAATAAAACAGCGGTCAAAATCATCTTTAAAAAGTCAATAGAAAGGTTGAGAGAAAATTTCCCAGAGGCTGTAATGAAAAGGCAATTTAAGAAAATTAAGCCGGGCACAGTGGCACATGCCTGTAATCCCAGTGACTCAGGAGGCTGAGGCAGGAGGATCATGAGTTTAAAGTCAGAGGCAGCCTGTGTAAATTGGCAAGACCTTGTCTCAAAAAATAACAAAGGGTTTGGGGTGTGGCTCAGTAGTGGAATGCTTGCCTAGCATGTACTAGGCACAGGGTTCAAACAGTACTGGAAAAGAAACAAAGAAAAAAGGAAGAAAAGGAAGGATGGAAGGAAGAATAGAAATTAGAAGATTAATTCATGGAAGCCTAATATCTGACTGGCAGGTTTTCCAGAGATCCTGGACAATGCAGAGGGGAGGAACTTACAAAAGAAATGATGTGAGCCCATTTCGTACTGAAGGACATGAATCTTAAAACTGACAGGGTCACTCCAAAACACATTATCACAACACATGTTATCACTACAAAGAGTATAAAGAAGATCCTGAAAGTTTTAGGCATGGGGAAGATAGATAATATACGAATCATTAGGAATCAGAATGGCTTTATTTTATTTTATTATGGTACTGGGGGTTTGAACCCTGAGTCTCACGGATGCTTGTGAAAGTGCTCTACCACTGAGCTGCACTTCCAACCCAGTTTTTACTTTTTATTTTGAATTGAGGTCTCTTTAAGTTATACAAGCTGTCTCTGGCCTCAAACTTGTGATCCTCCTGCATCCACTACCCAAGTCATTGGGATTACAGGTGGGAGCCACCACACCTGGCCAGAATGGTTTTAGATACTTCAGTGGCAACACTGGAAGCTAGAGGATGAGGGAGGCTTGCTTTCAAAATTCTGATGGAAAATTGTTTCCACCTACTATTCTGCATACAGTCAAAGAAATCAGAAGTGAGGATATAACGAAGACATTTTCAGACAAACAAGGGAATAAAAATTTTGCATCCTGTATGCCCTTTCTCAGGAGGTGACTTCAGGTTGTGAGCCACCAATATGAAAGTGTAAGGGAGACTTTTAAGCAAGGAAACAAGTGCTGTAACGGAAAAGGATAGATGTGCTGCTGGCTTAAAATAGCCACCTTCTTAGGTGGAAAGGGGAGTGGCAATGGTCTGGGAGGTAGATCACTAGGAGAACAAAAGGAGTGGGTGGATTATGTGATCACACGGAAAAGGCATTTTACAGGTCTATTGACGTACTTGAGGAGATTTAGCAATCTGTAAATAGAACTAAACAAGCGTGGCTCCATGGCACACACCTATAATCCCAGTGACTCTGGAGGTGAACGCTGGAGGATCGCC
Source organism: Pedetes capensis (assembly GCA_007922755.1). Taxonomy (NCBI): domain Eukaryota; kingdom Metazoa; phylum Chordata; class Mammalia; order Rodentia; family Pedetidae; genus Pedetes; species Pedetes capensis. Next base: position 20,680 of record VMDO01016129.1, on the reverse strand, counting down.
AGTTCGAGACCAGAAGCAGTCTGCATAATTTAGAGAGACCCTGTCTCAAAAAGTTAAAAAAAAATGAGCTGAGGGTGCAGCTCAGTGGTCCAGCACTTGCAAAGCATGCAAGCACCAGGCCCTGGGTTCAATCCCCAGTACTGGGGAAAAAAAAAAAAAAAAAAAAAGAACTAAACAAATGAAAAAGGGGCAGTTACTAGAAAATAAGTGTAATTATAGTGTAATCTTTGACTCAGAAGTGGACAACAGGTACAAAGTCACAAGAATGTAGATGGTGAAAAAAGAAAGAAAGAAAGAAAGAAAAACAGCCAGGCATGGTGGTGCACACCTATAGTCCTAGAGGCTTGGGAGGCTGAAGTGGAGGATTGCCTGAGCCCACAAGTTCAAGTCCAGTCTGGCCAACATAGCAAGACCCCATCTTGTGGAAAGAAAAGAAAAAGGATGTAAACCCTGAATTATTTTATTTTATTTTTATTTTTTGAATGAATTTTTTTTTTTCCTGTGGAGACAGGTCTTACTATATTGCCCAAGCTGGCCTCTAACTACTGGGCTCAAGCAATCCTCCTGCCTCAGTCTCTTAAGTAGCTGGGACTACAGGCACAGGCCACAGCACCTGGCTAGCTCTGAGTATTGACATAGCTAAAGCTTGTGATTAAACTACATTGGGAGAATGGGGAGGGAGGAGTAGGGTGATATGCAAGAGTTAATCCTCATCTACCATAACAGGGAACAATGCGGGACATTATTAGTCTTCACTAGTATCTGGGTCTCTCTGCTTCTGAGCACAGAGAAGACTGGAGTTCTCAGCCCCTTGCAGGTGGGCCGGGCCTTATGGTTATTTCTGACCACTTGGTTTCAGGGGGAAGTAATGTATCCCTGCTAGACAAATACTTCCCTGGCCTTGCGGCCGTCTCCTCTCTGCAGAGATCCACGAGGCCTTGGGTTAAGACAGCACAGCCACAAAAGTGAAGCAGCCTGGAACTGCCTCATGGAATATGAGATCCTGGTGATGTTGAAAGGCCTCTGCAACACCTTAAATAAACCTTTAATGTACTAAACCCCTGAGATTTGGGGATTGTTTGTTATTGTGGCATAGCCTTGCTTAACCAAATTCAAACTTGCACAGGTTCTATCCAAAAGTGATAAATCCACAGTATATTCTTTAGAATTATGGAAAGAATCACCAGAAGAATAGTTAAAAACATTAACAGTGCTTGCTTCTGGGGATCAGGCCAGAGGAGAGAGGAAGGGTGAGTAGAGATGCCACTGTTCTCTCTTTTTTCAAATCTCCCTTTATTAATATATGATGATGTGATACAGAGTAATATAGCATTGGCTTTTTCCCTTATGCATCCTTTATATCATGTCTGGCAAGACTTTCATCAGCCCAGAAGGTTTATGGAGACTTATGGCTAATATGTAGTAAACCTCCCATGAATATTTGGGTTATCTTGCCCTATTTTTCCACTCCCCAAAATCAATCCACCAATGAAAACCCTATAAACAGCATTGAAAACCCTATAAACAGCAGAGAAACACTGACAATAGTGTTTCACCTGTTGTACATAGTGTCGCTATGAGTCGGATACCGACTCAATGGCACCTAACAACAACAACAGCAATTTTTCCAATGTACTCATGAAGTTATTCTGTTTACATTGAGATCATCCTCTCCTCCTTCGTCCCTCCACACTGACCCTCCCTCCCACCTTCTGCAATCTTCACTTCCCTCTGCTAGTTCCTACCCTTCTTCTTTCTACTCTTTATATTGTCCCTTCTTTGCTAAGTTTAATTGTGCAGTTTTTATATTTCAATTTATGTATAGGATTTTTTCTTCCTTTAAGTAAGATTCAGTTCCCACAGATGAGTGAGAACATATGGTATTTCTTTTTTTGAGCTTGTGTTTGTTTGCTTAAGATGATGTTCTCCAGTTCCATCCATTTTGCTGCAAATGACATTATTTCTTTTTTTTAATTACTGAGTAGTATTCCATCGTACATATGTACCATAAATTTTTTTTTATCCACTCTTCTGTTAGTGGGGACCTTGGTTGTTTCCATATCCTTGCTACTGTGAAAAGTACTGCATTGAATATGGAGATGCAGGTGTCTCTGTGGTATGATGACTCGTCTCCCTTTGGATATATTCCCAGTAGTGGTATAGCTGGGTCGTATGATGCCACTGTTTTCATTAAAGCACTCCACAGCATTTTATATTCTGTAACTACGTATGTGAACTGGAATACAATTTTATCAAATTCTGTAGTTTGGAAAGATCTCCACCAAACCATGACAGTGGCTGTCTCGGGAGGGAAGGCACTTTAGGCTGAACCTCTGAGGAACTACAGGTGTGGCCCATCACAGGACAGCACTGTGGGGAAGGAGGCTGCCCTGACAGGTCGCCAGTTGGTGGGGATGGCAGTGGGGAACCGTGGGTGAGTTATAAGCACAGTGTCCGACGCAGATCTCCCCTGTGCTAATGAACTTGGGGGAGAGGGGCTGTTGGTGGCAAGCCATCAGGAGGCTGTCCTGGTCCTGGTGAGAGCTTCTGAGCCCTGGAGTAAGACATATTTAGGGCAAATGTCAAACAGGGCCTGCTGTTTGTACCATTGGTAGCAGGAAACAAAATGAACCAAGTCCCCTGTCCTCTGGGAGTTAACATGGGTGAGGAGTCCAGCACACAAAGACAAATATGTCAACGATAATGTGAGGCAGGGGGCTGGGATTTAGCTCAGTTGGTAGAGAGCTGCTCTGCAGTCTCTAAGGTCCTGAGTTCAATTCTCAGCACTGCCAAAATGGGAGAAGGATGTGGCAAGCCACTCCCCAGGCAATCCCGAAACAATCAGCCATTGAAAACCCTTGAGGGTCACTATGAGTTAGACACAACTCGACTGCACCTAACAACAACAACAACAAATGTGAAGCAATGGTTCATGCTATAAAGAAAAGTGAAGCAAAAGCCAGGCATGGTGGCACACACTTATCATCCCAGCACTTGGGAGGCCAAGGCAGGAGGATTGCAGGTTTGAGGCTAGCCTCAACTACACAGCAAGACTTTACCTCAAAACAAACAAAAACAAACAATAAAACAAAACAAAAAAGTGAAGCAGCTTGAGGAGCTGGGGAGTCAGGAGTGGGAGCCGGGTATTTTAGATAAGGTGATTAGGCAGGGCTTCTCGGAGGAGGTAACATTTGAATAGCACCTTGAATTAAGTGAAGGAGCAAGCCATGCAAATTTAAGAGACGAAGGTTCCAGGTGGAGGGAACAGGAAGTCCAGTGGCCCTGAGGAAGGGTGGGTTTGACATGTCTAAGGAAAAGCGGAGACCAATGTGTGGCAGGGACATGAGGCCAAGGGAAGGCGCATGGAGCTGGGGTCCCAGAGGTGGGTGGGCCAACTTGTAGGGAGGCACTGGGGGCTGAGAGCAGGAATGGGGAATGATTTGTTTCTGGAGGGGAGAAGGGAGCCTAAGGTCACCAGGACAGGGCGTGGCTATGGGGGGCAGGAAAGAGTGAGGCTAGTGAACAGAGGGGCTCCGCCCGAGAGCCTGCGCTGGGCTGCTCAGCCCCACCTGGCCCAGCTCCAGCAGCTTCAGCTCCCACTTCCCAGCATCCCAGCCCCCTCTGAGAATGGAAGGATCCTTCACAAATCAAAATAGCAGGCAAAGAGCAGCCTCGAATTGTTCTGGGTAAGAGCAGAGAAATTAGACGAGTCAGCTGTGGGCTTGAGACCGCCTCCCACACAGCTGTGATCCGCACCCGCTGAAGACACTTTCCAAGACTTGCAATTCTGCTGTCTCCGAGCAAAACTTTTCCTTCTCCAACCCCGGATCAAATAGCAGCTATTTTGGGAGGGGGTGGGATAGATGCTGCTCCTGGGGGACAATGAGTGAGTCCATTTTAAACCAAAAACCCCCATCACATCAGGAAGGAACAGCTTTAGCGGATGTATTTGTTCAGTCTTTCAAAAACATCGAATGCCCTCATCTTGGCTGCTACCAGAGAGATTCTAAAAGAGTAGAGAGAGGGCTGGGGATGTAGCTCAGTGGTAGAGTCCTGGGTTCGATCCCCAGTACCCCAAAAGGAAGAAAGGAGAAAAGGTAAAGCAAGGCACACAGTGGAATGGAGAGAAAGCATGGGAAATCAGGTGTAAGTTCTCACCTTGCCTCTGCCACTGTCGCTGTGTGAACTTGGGTGAGCTGTGCTGCCTCTCTGGGCCTCAGTTTCCCTGTCTGTCCCCAACATTGGCTGTAGGCTGCATAGTGACTCTCAAACTTGAGTTCATAACAGTCACTTGGAGTGGAGGTGTGCAGATTCCCAGACCCCAGTTCCAGAGATTAAGATTTAACAGAGCTGGGCTGAAGGTGCAGCTTAGTGGTAGCATACTTGCCTAGCATGTGCAAGACCCTGGTTAAATCCCCAGCGTGTACACATACACACGCACGTGCACATCCACAGAGATTTAGCAGACTGAGGTAGGGCCCAGCAGTCTATAGTTCTCACAAGTAACTGCTAAGGGAGTTCTTAGACCCCAATTTAATAAAAATCACTTCCTCCAGTCTCTCAGGGCTCTTTCTGCTCTGACATGTGAGGAGTCACCCGTCCACTGCAGCCCTCCTCTGAGTTCTTGAACCAGGGTGTGAAAGACACCCTTACCCCTGCCTCAGTGTACTTGTGTTGCTGTGATGAGCAAGTCTCTCTGGGACAGCCTCCTCCAGAGTACACTGAACCCAGCCTGGGCCCTGGTGCAGACAGGACCATGGCTGAAAATGCTGGCCAAACAACGGCCAGCTGTCGTGTAGACAGCTGCGTTTGGTACAGAGCGTGGGTGATGCTGGCGGTGTCAGGAGCAGAGGCTGGTTGCACACATCTGGCTTGATACCTGGGCTTATGGCGGAGCTGGGTGTGAGTTAGCAGCTCACTTTCCCCTTTCCCGCTGGGGGTCCAAAGCAGGTGAACCATGACTTCTGGAGGGACCAAGCGGCATGGGGATTAGAAGGCCTGGACGGGACCCAGGAAGGACCAGGAGCCCTGGGTTACCACAGAGGACACCCCAAGGGGTGTAAGGCAGATGCCTTCCTCAGAAATAGGCAGTCATATGGTTAGCAGTAGAAGCTAGAGAGGTCCCTTTGGTCTAGCCCCCAGCTTCATTCTGCATAGACAATGAATAATTACAGTTATCCCGTCCTGGATGGTTTTTTTTTGTTTTTTGTTTTTTTTTTTCTTCCTTGCAGTGCTGGGGATCAAACCCAGGGCCTCATGCATGATAGACCAGCACTCTACTGCTGAGCGATACCTCCAGCCCTTGTCCCGTATGTTTACTCATCACTGGGCTCCGGGCGAGGTATCATTACATTTTCACAACCATCCCTAGAAGCTGGTACAAATATTATCCCTCTTTTTACAATTAAGAATAACAAGGCTCAGAGAGTTCAAGCTACTAGTCCAGAGTCACTCAGCTAATATTTAGTATAAGCAGGGTTAGACTCCAGATCTGTTTTTTTCTGTAGAGGCTTTTTCTTTTTCTTTTTCTTTTCTAACCCTATTGCGTAGAACCTCTCATAAGGTAAAGATTTTTCCTAAAATGCTTTCTGCCAAAGTCACCCACCAGAGAAATCCTTTCACATCTGCTGTAGTGGGAAGGATTGATGCTGAGTCAGATGGCTTTGGGTCCTAGCCCTACCTCTGCCGCTGACCTTTTGTGTGACCTTGGGCAAGTCACATCCACCTCCCTGAGTTTAGTGGAAACTTAAATCTTTGCAATGGAATAATTATCCATCCACTTCCTTCTAAGGTACACTAAGTTGAAGACAGCCACCAACATCTACATCTTCAACTTGGCCTTGGCTGATGCACTGGCTACCAGCACGCTGCCCTTCCAGAGCGCCAAGTACCTGATGGAGACGTGGCCCTTCGGGCAACTGCTCTGTAAGGCTGTGCTCTCCATTGACTACTACAATATGTTCACCAGCATCTTCACCCTCACCATGATGAGTGTCGACCGCTACATCGCCGTCTGCCACCCCGTCAAGGCCTTGGACTTCCGCACACCGGCCAAGGCGAAGTTGATCAACATCTGCATCTGGGTCCTGGCCTCAGGTGTTGGTGTCCCCATCATGGTCATGGCCGTGACCCGACCCCGGGGTGAGTGAGGGAGGGAGCTGTGGTATAGACCTCTGACCACGGCAGCAGCACGTGGGCCTCCGTGGGTTTACAGGGTGCTTACTGGGGTGAGTGGAGGTGGCTCTCCAATGGAGGTATGGGTGGACGAGCAAGGAAAGGTGACAGCTGACTAGTGTGGATGGTCAGCCAATGGGAATGGGAGTGGTTGACCAATGGTGAACGTGAGTGGTGATTACTGTGAGGATGAATGACTAGTGAGTGGTCAGATGGGTTGCTGGCCAGAAGGACTTCATAAAGGGATCATGGATGGTTGATCTGTGTGTGTGTAGGTGGTTGGCCAGGGCTGTGTGGATGACTGACCTACAGGGAGATGGATGGAGGACCAAGGGGTGAGAGGGTCACTGACCAGTGAGCAATAGAGGCCACAAGATCTGCAATCCCATCTCCAACTCCCTTTGACCTCGCTTTGGAAACCACTGGAGGCCAGCCAAGGTGGCTCACACCTGTAATCCCAGTACTCAGGAGGGTGGTGAGCTTGAGGCCAGCCTGGCCTACATATTGAGACCCTGTCTCAAACAACAACAACAAATCCATTGGCCAGATGACCAAAGCAAGGCCTAGAGAATGGCCTGCAGAGAGAGACAAGACAGATGCACCTCCTGGAGTACAAGGGTAATTATGACAGTCACTACCTGCATTATTGACTTTAGCTGCTGTAACAACCATGTTCAAAGCTCAGGGGCTTAGCACAGTGTAGTGGTTTATTTCTCACTCACATCACAACCCACCGTGAGTAGCAGGAGCACAGTTATTTGCATACCCAGCCTCCAATTGATGGTTCCGGATCCTTCCACTAGTCGTATCTGGCTGACAGGTGAGTATGGGAAGGGAGTGGGGAGAAAGCACAGACATATTAAAATGTTATGGACTGTCTCTTCCTAGTGCTAGCCAGTCACATGGCCCAACCTTGATGGAAGGAAGTGAGAAATGTAGTCTAGAAGCATGCCAAAGACATTATTAACTAATTAACCTCTGAGCCACGCTATCTCATGGCATGTGGAGAAGGTTAAATGAAGTAATATGTGTAGAATGCTTAGGAAAAGAGCTGGCTCATTGCCATGGCCCAGTAAATAGCAGCTGTTATATGATTAAGCCTGTGGGATAGACAAGGCAGGGACTCCTACCTCCCAACAAAAGAAAGAAAACGGAACCAGAGTGTGGTAGTGCACATCTGTAATCCTATCTCTGTGTGGGCAGGCTGAGGTAAGAGATTGGCAAGTTCGAGGCCAGCCTGGGCTATGTAGCGACACCTTGTCTAATAAAGATATATAGAGAGGGGGTGGGGGCGGAGAGAGAGAGAGAGAGAGAGAGAGAGAGAGAGAGAGAGAGAGAGAGAAAAGACAACTGCTGAGAATCACAGAGGTCAGGGGGTTTTCTTGAGGCCTCACAGCTGCGCCTTTGGTGTGATTTGGCTTACAACCCAAGGTTTCTGCCCATAGGTCTGTTGCTCCTTTTGGCCCTTTGGGTAGAGGTTTGCAGAAGCGCAATGCTGTGGGCATGAGGGGGAAACTTGAGGGGAAGGAAGCTTCTTGTACACCTTGACCCTCACAAGGACAGAGTCCCCTGTGCCTTTACACAGATTCTGAGTGACTGGTCTTTTTGACTCAGCAGCAGAGCCCCATTCCTCATTGTTGGCCTTCAGTTTACAAGCCATTAACTGCAGCCCTGCTGGGGCTGGGCCTCATCCATTCATTCTTTCCTCTCTCTCATACATTCCCGCCACCCCCCCTCCCCCCGTGTGTCATCACTTATGGGTTCTGTATGCCAGTTCCTGTGTGACCTCAAACAAGCACTGTTCCTATTGGGACCTGGCTCTACCATCAGTACAATGAAGGTCTTGGACTCAGTCATTCCTGGGGCTCCTGCCAGCCTGAAGTCTTGAGACCCACTTTGTGGATTCCCAGCCCCTTCCTCATAATTCTCAGGCTCCACTGCATGTCTCCAAGAGTTCCTGGAAGTCCACCTGTGCCTTCCTCAGGCCAGTGTCAACCTTCCCCACTGTCCCTGGGGTGTTCATCTAGCCCAAGGCCATATGCCAGGAACAGGTAGCTCACCCTCCTATCTCTGAGCAGGTCTGGCTCTTGGAAAGGTATTTGTTGTTGTTGTTGTTTGAGATAGAGTCTCACTATGTAGCCCAGGCTTACCTCAAACTCAAGATTCTCCTGCCTGAGCCTCCCCAGTGCTGGGATGACAGGCGTGCTACCACACCTGGCAGAAAGTTGTTCTTAACATTAGCAAGATCTGCCTTTCTCCTGGAAGGCTGCCCTAACCCTGATCTCTGGGTTCTCATATGTATCCGCCCCTCTTCCCTGTGGGTGCACCAAGTGTTTGGACCCCACTGTGTTAAACACCTTATGTCCTTGATCCCATTTCATCCTCACAACAGTTCTATGAGATGAAGGTACATTAGCCCCACCCTACAGAAACTTGAAAGTGAGTACTTTACCAAAGGTCACACAGGGCACAGTTAGGGCCCAAGTCCTCCTAGCTCATGCTAAATCAGTCTTAGCAGTACTGTCCCACTGGAGCAAGTTTAGAAGCGGGTGTGGGGGGTGTTGAATCATGACAAGCTGGCATTTGGGGGGCTGGATAAATTATTTTATAACTTCCACGCATGGACAGGGCTGGGATTTAGCTCAGTTGGTAGAGCGCTGCGCTGCAGTCTCTGAGGATCCGAGTTCAATTCCCTGCACCACAAAAATGGGAAAAGGACGTGGCAATCCACTCCCAAGGCAATCCTGAAACAGTCAGCCGTTGAAAACCCTATGAAGGTCACTATGAGTCGGATACCGACTCGACGGCACTTAACAACAACAACCACCCATGGACACTGAGGTGTCCAAAGGGCTTGGGAGTGGACGCAGTAAGGAGACCTCCCAGATGAAGGCCAAGCCTTCTGGAGTCTTTCAGAAGAAGTAGGAGCGCACAAAGTGCAGAAGCAGAAGGGGCCTTCCAGGCAGAGGCAGCACCTTGACCCAGCCGTGGGTGCACAGGCTCCTCACTGCCTCTTTGTCTCTCCTTGTTTCCCGGACCCAGATGGAGCAGTGGTGTGCATGCTCCAGTTCCCCAGCCCCAGCTGGTACTGGGACACGGTGACCAAGATCTGCGTGTTCCTCTTCGCTTTCGTCGTGCCCATCCTCATCATCACGGTGTGCTACGGCCTCATGCTGCTGCGCCTGCGCAGCGTGCGCCTCCTGTCGGGGTCCAAGGAGAAGGACCGCAGCCTGCGGCGCATCACGCGCATGGTGCTGGTGGTGGTGGGCGCCTTCGTCGTGTGCTGGGCGCCTATCCACATCTTCGTCATCGTCTGGACGCTGGTGGACATCGACCGGCGTGACCCGCTCGTGGTGGCCGCGCTGCACCTGTGCATCGCGCTGGGCTATGCCAACAGCAGCCTCAACCCCGTGCTCTACGCCTTCCTCGACGAGAACTTCAAGCGCTGCTTCCGCCAGCTCTGCCGCGCTCCCTGCGGCCGCGGGGAGCCCGGCGGCTTCAGCCGCGCCCGCGAAGCCACTGCCCGGGAACGGGTCACCGCCTGCACCCCCTCCGACGGTCCCGGTGGTGGCGCCGCCGCCTGACCAGACCAGGCCAGGCCAGCCCCGCACGCGCCCCTGCGAAGTGACCCAGCGGCCATCCCTAGGCTCCCCCTGGGAAACCCGGGGCCACGATCCCGAACGGGGCAGTAGAGGGTCGGGAGGTTCGGGCCACCGGATGGGGCAGAACAGGCAGCGGGGAAGATGGGACCTGTGCAGCCGGGTGGCCTCGGTTCTGGTGGGGCCTGTAGGGTCGAAGGTTCCAGGTTGGGTGGGGGTGGAGGGAGCTAGTGACTCCATGGGCGTGGCACCTGCCGTTCTAGAACAGGGCCCTTTACTAGGGCCTCTGCAGTAGGCCAGAGCCTCGAGCTCTGACCCTGACCAGGGCTTTCAGGAATCAGGGTCCAATTTGAGGATTCTGGGCCCAGGACCTCGGACCCAAGAACAGCAGTGTTGAACGGCTGCTTGAGCACTGAGCGGCAAGTCTGGGCCTCTCTGCGTCGTGGGGACAGAGGAGCCTCTTCTGAGGTTCTGGGGGCAGGTGGAGGGAGGGGACAGTCAGGCTGCTCGAAGTTCAAGATTTGGCCGTGAGATAAGAGGCTGGTGGGCAGGGGTGGGGGAGCTCATCTTTAGGATGGAGTCCCAGCCGGTACCGAGGTCTAGCAAGGGGCAGACGCATTGGGGAGTAGCTCCACGTGACTTCTTTATAAGGAGAATAGGAGAGAAAAAGAAGAAGAGAAGAAACAATGCCTTTTATCTCCTGGACAGTCACTTGCCTGGGAAGGACAGGGATGCCTCTGCATGGAAATAGTGTCCATGGCCCTGCATCCCAGTGCATTTTCGGCAGGAACAGCTGCTCCATGCTAGGGAAGTGGGACAGAGTCTCCGTGGGGATAGGCTCCTCAGAACCAAGTTCTAATGGAGGCACTGAGGCTCCAGGAGCAACGTGTCTGGGCTCCCAAACTGGAGCTGCAGTTGGGCCTCTGTGCCAAGGAGTGGCTGATGCAGAGGGGTGAGACTTCTTAGGGGGTACGTCCTCAAGCCTGAGGGTGGATGCATTAGGGGGTCCCCAGGGCCCTGGTATCTGTGGCCCGGTACTGGAGCACAGAGGACCACCTAGTCCAAGCCCCGTGCATGGCCCTGGGAACTGAATGGAGGTGAACAGAAGTACTGATGCAGACTCTTGAACCTCTGAAGAACCTGGGAGAAAGTCTCTCTCCTTCTCCCAATGCCTGGCTGCACACCATGCACCTGGTGCCAGTAGCTTTGATGAATTGCAACTGCCCACCTGGGGCATGGCCTTGAAGACAATGGGGGAAGGAAACGGCTGTTCTAACTGCAACAGTAGTGTGGCCACGTGCTGCTCTCTCCCTTTGTCCCCAGCCCCACCAGGTGCCCCACCTGCTTCACCCATCAGCTACTCCATCAGGCTTCTAAGGGTGGGTCTACCCAGAATTGGGCATAGAAATTTATCTAGGCACTCCTAGATCTTTACTGCCCCCAATGTCAGGCTTTGCCCTTGTCCCCTGCCTCTCCCCCTTGCTAGACACTTCTCACCACCGTACCCCTGACTCCCTATTGAAGCAGACTGCTGACATCCTTGTAAAAACAAATTTAATTTTCTTCCCTTTTTGGGACAGAAGGAAAGAAATTGACGTCTTTGTCTCAAACAAAGAAAAGGAAAAAAAAAAAAAGAAAGAAATACCTCTTTTCCTTTTGACAGACACTTCTTTGGAACAATAGCTGGGAGGCTGTCACCCTGGCAAGGATGAACTAGCATTCAGGGGTTGCGGGTTGGGGGTAAGGGTACCCTCAGTGGGCATAGTCCCATTCTAGGTGAGGTCCCGAGAAGCTCTGGACCTAGAGATACTCTTCCTCCCAGAAATAGCTCCCCTGGGACCTGGATGTGGCAGTGGCCACCACTCATGTGCAGCCTGCAAAGTCACTGTAACCTGGAAGCTCAGTCCATTTACCTCACTGTCACCCTTCAAGTTGACACTGTGGCCACAGAGACTTTCATTTGAGTGGGGGAAGTGGGGTCATCAAGGCAGGGGACACTCTTGATGATTTGGGAATCTTCCTGCTAATGCTCTGGGGAGATGGCAGAGAAAGGGGACAATTTAGGAACCAGGGAAGACTCCTGAAGTAGGTGATATTGGAGCCAGGGCAGTTTATTCTTGCAAGAACTATGCCCTCTTGCCTTCACTTGGGACAGGCCTTTTTCTGAGCTGTTCCAAGCCTGCTTTGCCTTCTGTGAGTATAAGAGATCTGGCTGCATTTTTTTTTTTTTTTTTTTTTTTTTTTTTGGTGGTACTAGGGGTTGAACCCAGGGCCTCGCGCTTGCATGCTTTGCAGGTGCTGGACCACTGAGCTGCACCCCCAGCCCATATTTTACTTTTTTGAGACAGGGTCTCCCTGAATTACACAGACTACCTCTGGTCTCGAACTTGCGATCCTCTTGCCTCTGCCTCCCCAGCTGCTGGGATTATAGGCGTGCACCACCACACCCGGCCCAAGATCTGGCTGCTTTTAACCCCTTCTAGAATCTTTATTTGTCCTGGAGTCCACAGGGGCTGAGTCCACACCAGGTAGGTTTAAGGTAATGCAAACTTATATTGAAGTCTACTTCCTGCCAGGCTGGGCCCTCTGGGCTTGAGACTTGGAAATGAGTCAGACATGGCCCTGCCCTCAGAAAGCTCAAGCTGGGAGACAAAATACACAGATGATTGCATCTCAGTGTGATGAATGCAGTGACAGGTGATCCCAGGGAGGGTGTCCCAGGGAAGGACCTTTTCTAGCTTTCTACTAAAAACACATTTGTGTGGGAGCAATGACACAAGCCTGTATTCCCAGCAACTTGGGAGGTGGAGGCAGAGGGATCGCAAGTTGGAGGTTAGAGGCAGCTTGGAAAACTTAGAGAGACACTGTCTCTCTTTTATCTCAAGACAAAAAATAAAAAATGAGCTAGGGGTGCAGCTCAGTGGTAGGGCACTTGCAAACCCAGGCAAAGCCATGGGTTTAGGCCCCAGTACTGCAAAATAAATAAAAATAAATTTTAAAAATAAAAATGCCATGTTTGCAGCAATTCTGAGAGATGGAAAAAGGTCAGGGGGCTTCAGAGGATGAGGAATTGGTCACCAAGAAGAGGGAACAGTGTGCAAAGGCATGTTCTTGTTAGGTGCTATCGAGTCAGGTCTAACTCAGAGACCCTATGTACAACAGAATGACACACTACCCGACACTGACAGTGCTTCTCAGCTATTCATACAGTTTTCAATGGCTGATTGTTTCAGGAGTGGGCTGCTGGATCATCCTCCCCAGCCCAGAGCACATGATATTCCCAGGCGGTCTCCCATCCAAGTACTAACCAGGACTGATCCTTCTTAGCTTTCAAGACCAGACAAGACCAGAAGCCAGAGTGGTATGGCTGTAGGTGCAGAGGCATGGGGATGTTCAGATGCTTGGCAATCCCAGGAAGTTATGAGCAGTAGGAACACAGGCCTTAACTGAACACTTTGGGGTGCCAGGCTCAGTGTCCAGTGCCTTGCATACATTATCCAGGGATTCCCCCTGACAGCCCAGTGTGCAAAGTAGTACTATCCCCATTTCAGATAAGAAAGCTGGGGTTCAGAGAGGTCAAGCCACTGGCTCCTGGGTCACAGAGCCTGTCAGTGGCGGCAGAACTCAAGTCAGTGGAATTCAAGGGAAAATTCCAAGGTCCAAGTTTACTGTTAATTCCAGACATCACTGAAGTAGGAAGATGTTAGCTGGAACCCCAACAGTAGGTTTTTGAAGGTTTAAAACAGAATGGACCTAGCAACTCAGGAGGCAGAGCCAAGAGGATCAGACGTTCAAGGCCAGAGGCAATCAGGGAGACCCTGATTCAAAATAAAAATTTAAAAAATGGGCTGGAGGTGCAGCCCAGTGATAGAGCACTAGCAAAGTATGTGCAAGGCTCTGCACTCAACCCCCAAGTATGGGGTGGGGGGTGGGGGGAGAAACCTGAAGGAAAAGGGCAATTTTTCATGAACTTTCATTCCTCCTGACACTCTCCAAATCTTTGCATTTTAAAATGTACTGTGTGTGATGCATTTTTAAAGCTCCAAATTGACAGCATAATTCTAGATCATCACAGGGCTCTGAAAACTGCAGAGTAGGTCTCTTTCCCCCAAAATTTCTATTCCTTTCTCTACAGGAGGTGGGAGGGAAGATTTTGCCCCTAGTTTTAAAATGTTGCAGTTTCATCTCTCCTCTCCTCTCTCCTCTTTTCTTTTCTTTCTTTTCATTCTCTTTTTTTTGGGGGGGGGCTACTTGGGGGTTGAACTTAGGGCCTTGCATATACTTTGCAAGTTCTCTACCACTAGGCTGCATTCTAACCCATTTAAGAATATTTATTTATTTATTTATTTATTTATTTATTTATTTATTATCTTGAGTCAGGGCCTCACTAAGTTATGCAGGCTGCCTCTGGCCTCGAACTCGAGATCCTCCTGCCTCCTCCTCCCAAGTCGCTGAGATTATAGGTGTGCACCACTGCACCTGGCTTTTCTTGATGTAATAGAAGTAGTGTTAAGGCTGGGCCTGGATCCTGGCTCCCCCTCACTGAGCATTGGCAGAGCAGACCTCCCCTGGTGGCTATGAGAACTTACTTGGGTAGTGTATGCAGAGCTACAGGGCCTATTGCGTGAGGAACCTCTTAACACATGGTAAGTAGCTGTTACTAAGAGCAGAGCCAGAGTGCAAAGCCAGAACTAAGACTCAGGGAAAAGTGGGTGGACTTTCAGGGGTGCAATGAAGAAAGAGGAGACTGGGGACCCAGCCTGGGGATCCCCCTGCTCCCTAGGCTCAGGATTCACTGTGGTGAGTGAGAACTTGCTGGAGAAGCAAGAGGAGGATGGGGAGAATGTGCTGTCATGGAAACTGGGGGAGGAGGGCGTTCCCAAGGGGGAGGGAGTGATGGATAATGTCAAGAGTCATAAAAGAGGATGGGGGTGGGGAGGGCAGGAGGGAGAAGGGAGTAAGCCAGAGCCTTCAAGTTCAGTCTCCTACATGGCCTGGGAAGCCCGCAAACCTAGCTTTAAATCTCAGCTCTGAAGCAAAGTGGTTGTGTGAACTAGGCAAGGGAATTGCCCTCTCTGAGCTGATGTTTCCCCCTAGATCTAAGACAAGGGAATGAGTCAGTCTCTAATATGATGGTCAGTGTGTATAAGATTCCTGGGGTTTGCTGGGCACACTTCGGCAATCCCAGCACTCTGGAGGCAGAAGCAGGAGGATCAGGAGTTCAAGGCCAGCCTGGGCTAGGTAGTGATGCCCTGTCTCAAACCAAAACCAACCAAACAGATTCCTGGATTTGCTGGGTTCTTGGCCACTTGCTAACAGTTTGATAGTTAGGCAAGTCACTTCACCTCCATAAGCCCCTTCTGAAAGCCGAGTGCCATGAAGTGCCTGTCCTATGGTAGGCCTTCAAAACAGGGCTCTTCTCTAATAATTACATGGTGCCAGAGGTGGCTGTTGTAAGGTTTGCTTGGCTTGGAATTTTAAATGCCTCTCAAGGTGGGGAGGGGTCTTGGAGCAGCAGAGAGTTCTTGGAGCAGCAGGAATCCAGGCTGGCCACTTGCTGGGTCTCAGTCCAAAGATCAGCTCCCTGGTTTATATCAGCGACAGTTGCTGAACCTAGGGCTATAGATCCAGACTAAGAACCATCCTCAGGGAGTCCAGCACCCTAGGAAGTGAGCCCCTCTAGGTCCTAGCCCCAGGGCTCACGTGCTACTGAAACATGCACCCAACCTTCTTCCACCATTGACTTATTTGTTATTATTTATTTCTTTATTTAATTTCTGGACACCAGGCAGCTAGTGCCAGGAGCAAAAGGAGTGACGGGACTTGGTCCTCCACTCTGAGCTTGGAGGGGGTCAGGACACCAGGACAGCAACTGTGAAGCTCCGGCTGCAGGCAGCATGGGAATTTAAATGGCAGCTGGCAGAGTGGCTGGTGAGGCCCTTCAGGATGCACGCACTGACAGACTTGGAGGCTAGGAGGCTGCCCAGGGTCTAAGCCCCACTACCACCACTTGGGAGAAGCCACCTGGGACACAGCCATTCCCAGAGTGCACAGCGCTTTCACACTCACCTTGGAGAGAGGCTGTTGTGCCACTCATAGTAAGTGACAGGCAGTGCTTACCTGAGCCCAGTTACATAGATTAACTCACTAATCTTCCCAGCCTTACTAGGAGGTGAGCATTATTTTTATTACCTCCAATTTACTATGAGGAAATCAAGGCTCTGGGAAGGGAGTGACTGGCCCCAGGACACATGGCTTGTCTGTGATTGGCTCAGCTAGGATCCATCTTAGGCTTGTCAGGTCCCCTCCTCTGATTCCCCCTTCCGCCTCCCAAGAGGAAATGCTCTCTGATTACACAGAGGGCCCCAGGGAGACCCTCATGTCCAGGTCATGGCCATCAATGAAGTGTTCACTGTGCTATGTTCTGTGCCCCATCAACTTGGCAGTGTACTCCAGCCTCCTAAAAAACTTCTGTGGTTTTAGCAGCTCCCTCTCCCTAGCCATTCATCCTGTCTTGGAGTGCCTGCTTGTTCTGTACTGTAATTTTTGGACTGCCTGCTATCTTTTTTCTGTGTGACCTCGGGCAAGGCATTTCCCTCTCCGAGACCATTGCCTCAATCTTCGATAATGACACTCACCTGGTAAGAAATTGGGACGATTTAGAAAGAGGCTGTGAGTGGAGGGCCTTGTATGCTTTGGTCATGAAAGTCTCCAGCAAATGCAAGTGGGCACACAGTATTATGAGTGGATAAGTGATGTGCCTGATGTATGACACATGCTCAACAAATGGAGCATTTTTAAAAATTTATTTTATTTGCAGTTCTTGAGAGTTGAACTCAGGCCCTTGGACATACTTTGTAAGTGCTCTACCACTGGGCTGCACGCCCAGTCCCCTTTTAATTGATTAATTAGTTAATTAATTTTTTGCAGTACTGGGTAACTGAACCCAAGGCCTCACACATGCTTTGCAAGTGCTCTACCACTGAGCTGC
The DNA here is from genome assembly GCA_007922755.1 of Pedetes capensis. Lineage (NCBI taxonomy): Eukaryota > Metazoa > Chordata > Mammalia > Rodentia > Pedetidae > Pedetes > Pedetes capensis. Next base: position 3,916 of record VMDO01016129.1, on the reverse strand, counting down.
ACACCCAGCTCATTTTTAACTCTTTATTTCGAGACCAAGTCTTGCTAAATTACATAGGCTGCCTCTGGCTTCAAACTTGTGATCCTTCTGCTTCCACCTCCCAAATCCCTGGGATTACAGACGTGTGTCACCACCCGTGGAGCAAATGGAGCTTTTTAGTATGATCTCATATTTTAGGTTATATCTGCTCCAACTCATGTTTCTTTTCTGCTTTTCTTTTTTTCTTGTCTTTTCTGTTTTAATTTATTAATGGATTGATTGACTGATTGATTGACAGAATCTCACTATGCAGCCCAGGCTGGTTTCAAACTCTAGATCCTCCTGCCTCCACTTCTCAAGTGCTAGAATCATAGCTGTGTCAAACTATGCTCTGCCATCCCTGTTCCTTTTCTTCCTTCCCTCCCTTCCTCTTTCTTTCTGCCTGCCTGACTGCCTGCCTGCCTGCCTGCTTAATTTCTTTCTCTTTCTTTCTTTCTTTCCTTCTTTCTTTCTTTCTTTCTTCTTTCTTTCTTTCTTTCTTTCTTTTTCTTTCATCTTTTTTTTTTCAGTGCTTGGGGCCTTAACCCAGAGTCTCACACATGCTTTATAAGCACTCTACCACTGAGCCGTAACCCCCACCCACTTTTTACTTTTTATTGTGAGATAGCGTCTTGCTAAGTTACACAGGCTGCCTCTGGCCAAACTTGTGATCCTCCTGCCTCTGCCTCCTGAGTCACTGGGATTACAGGCGTGCACCACTGTGCCGAGCTCAGCCCTGTTTCTTAATGTAGTGTGTGGGTGTGTGGATGAGGCGGTCAAGGGCAAAGGACTTTCTCTTGTATTCACCTCCTGGGGTTTCAGAAGGAATCTGTGATGGAGAGGCAATCCTCAAGAGGATGTTTTCTCCCTGATGTCTTTCATGTGGCTGTCTTCTTTTGTTCCTCCTGGGACCCAAGAGTGAGGAATATCCTGCAAAGGAAGAAGGGTCCCTCATGGCCTCCGTCTGGGCTTTTTGACCTCAATAATTGAGTCTCGGGGATGGAATCTCTTGGCAGGTGTTGGTGCATATGAAGTCCATCTGGTGGGACTCATCGTTTAAATTCCAAGGTGAGAGACAGGGAGTGTGGTCTTGACTCTTTGTCCTCCACTTCTTTGCTGTGATATTGGGTAGGTCTCTGTCCTCTGGTTCTCTGCACAATGGAGGAGCAGAGGTAGGAGCTGATGGCTTCTGAAGGCTCTGCCATTCTGAAAGAGAACTGAGATAACTCCCTCACGTTCCTTGACCCCACAAACAGACATGCATTGGTAAAATCCACTGGGCATTTGTTCAGAGACAGGGGAAAGCATGCCTGGGGGGCTGTTTGCAATTGCTGCTGCCGCACTTTGGGGGTGAGAGAGGCAAGCAGGTGACAAGTAAAGCTTGTCTCACACACCTGGCTTTTGGCCTTCCCCACATTCCGTCTTGGTGCCAACACGCAAACTTGTGTTCCTAAAACAGTAAGCACTGTTCTTGTACCCACATTGCTGGCTGTTTCTTTAGTCCCCCTTCCGTGGCCTGCTGGTGAAGGGGCCCCAGCATGGGGGTGACAGAGCTGCCTGCTCATAGTGCAGGGAGTGCAGCCTCAGGACCCCGTTGGGGACAGGCAGCATTGTCGTTAGGAATGCAGTCTGATGGGAAAGCCAGACCCCTGCAGCTGCGGCCACTCCCTAGAGCCTGCCCCAAGCCAAGCCAGGGCTCCCTGCCCCCACCATCCTCCAACAGGCTCCTCTTCTTCCCTGGGCCCCCGCCACCCTAATTGAGGTCCCTTTTGCCCCCAGCCCTCATGACTGGAGGTTCCCACCTGGCTCCCTCTCCCTCCTGGCCAGCCTACTTCCTTCCCTTCCCCCTTCCATCCTCCTGTCCCCTTGGCTGCTCTTCCTCTGAGTATAGAATCTTCTGTGCATTCCAGGCAGGTCTAGGGGTGGGAGTTGGATCCCCTGCCCCAAGAGACCTTCTCCATCCCCTAAGGGCTGCCCCCAAATGTTCTCCGGGAAGCAGCTGTCTGCCAAGGAATCACGTTCTGACCCAGCTCTGTCCCCTGCCGCCCAGTCCCTTCTCTGCTGCCCTTCTGCTCCCTGGGGCCAGCTTCCCTACAGAGACCCAGCAGGGGCCTGCCTGCCACAAGGTGATGAGCACCAAAGTGGATGTCAACACCCCATAGTGCACCCAGTGCTGGCAGGGCCACCGGGCTGCCCGTGGTGGGGGGCAAGGAAACTCCACCCAGGCCTGCTAGAGCCAACACCCACCAAGGCCTGAAGTGATCCTGAAATAAGGTGCACTTCACACCCCATTCCAGAGGGCTCTGAGGCAGCTGTGGGCCCCTTGGGGGGCTCTCTGGGTAAGGAAATATGCCCCAGTGTTAGTAAGAACAGGGAATATGGGTGTTATTTCCCCCTCTTCTTTCCGTGTTTATCAAGTTTCTTAGATTCTATAATGAAGGGCCAGCTCTAAAGGTGGGGGAGGTGTGTGGGCGCCCAGCAGGGTGAGAACATCTGGGTGTCCATGTGTGTATACAGAGCAGAGATTTAAAAATTCACCTTTGTGTGTCCGCTGAGGAAAACCCTATCTGTGACCACGCTGGGCCTCACTTGCCTCTTTTGTAAAATAGAATAAAAAGTTGCTAATAATTGGGACTCAGTTCTGAGGACCCCATGAGACAAGAGCAAGTATATCATGATTAGTGGGGACACTCTGCCTTCACCTTCAGTAGCTCTTGGTTGGCTGGAAAATCTAGATGAGCTCTCTGGCCTCTTCCAAATAGGGGATTCCAGGAACTTAAGATCCAACTTGTCTGGGAACCACCTCGCCTTTCTTTGGAAGAATGAAGGGATCCCCTACAGGAAGAGAGCTGCAAAAGCCCAGCTGAGGGTGGGCCATTCTTGCAGAAGTGGAACAGGTAAGGCAGACTCTTGTTGTGTGCCAACTTCATCACCCTTCCAGGTCAGCTGTACTCCCTCTGCCTCCAGGAAGCCTTCTCTGATTGCCCCGGCCACACCCCCAACCCCTCCTTGGATCTCCTACCACTTCTGTCAGGGCATCCCACCTGACCAAGATCTGCTGTCTACCATGAGGATGCTGAGAACATCATCAGGCACCTGGGACCTTGCTGCTCGCAGGAGGAAAAGGAAAGACAAGTGTGAAGGAAGATTAGGGCTTTTTTTTCTTCTTCTTCAATAACATTTATGAGATTCCTTGGTCCTATGTTAAAGTAATATGTGAGCCAGGCCCTGTGGCTTACACCTGTAATCCCAGCAACTTGGGAGGTGGAGGTAGGAGGATCACTAGTTTAAGGCCAGAGGCAGTCTGCACAGCTTAGCAAGATCCTGTCTCAAAATAATATAAAAAATTAAAAAGGGGTCTCGGGGTGCAGCTAATGATACAGCACTTGCCTGGTATGTGCAAGGCCCTGGGTTCAATCTATAACCACAAAGGAAGAAAGAAGGAAAAAAGGAAAAGAAAGGAAGGAAGGAAGGAAAGAAGGAAGAAAGAAAGAAGAAAGAGAACAAGAAAGATGGATGGATTATAGAAACTAGTTTCATTATAGAAACTAAGAAATTTGATAAACATGGAAAGAAAAGGGTAAAATAAATAATAAATAAATAATATTCCCTGTTCGTACTAACATTGGGGTATATTTCCTTACCCAGAGAGCCCCCCAAGGAGCCCACAGCTGCCTCAGAGTCCTCTGGAATGGGGTGTGAACTGCACCTTACTTCAGGATCATGAACTTTCTTCATTGGATGCTCCAGAGATCCAAGACCCAAAAACTCAAGAGTCATTGCACTGAGGAGGTCTACACGCACCACACAGTCATAAGTACACATGCACACACCTGTTTGCACAAATATCCCCTCCACCAACAGCTTGGGTACATTATATTATTCACATACACCCGCA